>CANXYC010608834.1:0-10076 GCA_948193065.1 Aleurites moluccanus | reverse complement strand
AACTCCATTGTTACTTGGCTTAAGTCCTTCTCTTCTTCAATTTATCTCCCATAAACCCTAAAACAACTTCACCCATTATCAAAATCCATTCATCAACCATCATACACGAATTACAACACCATTGAAAAGATTACAGCCCAGAAACCCTAAATTTCAAAACCCACATTCAGCCACCTAACCTATACACTGCCCAAACCAAAGCACCCACTGAGAATCCATCCAAGTCCCTCATAAACACATTCCTAATCATTCTAATATCCTAAAATTACCTTCCACTAAGTTTGGTCAAATTTGGAGAGTATTACTTTAGAGAAGTAAAAACCAGTCCTAGAGTAAGGGTGGGCGAGCTCACCCATTCTGCCAAAAAACATCATTTTTGCAAATCCTTTAGTTTGAACCCAAAAACCCCACCAACCAACTCATTATACCCTAATTAGATGCCCCATTAAGTTTGAGCACAAACAAAATTCATTTGCCCCCTCAATTTGAATTAAAAAGGTGTAAACCCTAGGTGCAACTTTGGGGTTTTTCCTTAGTTCCATTTTGAAGAGTTAAATTGGCTGTTTCCTAAGCTAATTCAAGGTTAATAGAACACTAATTGAGGACTGGATTCCATCATAAGTTTAATATGTTTGGATGAAGTAATTAGAAAGGTCAGGTCTGAATATGGTTTAATGGAGTATATAATGTAAATGTGTAAATTTGGTTATGGAAAAGATATTCTATATGAGTACTTTGAAGCTAAACTTAAATATTGGTGTATGTTTAATATGGAATGCTAAGCTAAGTGTATATGAGTTATTAATTTGATTTAAAAGTGATGAATCAATGTAAGTCAAATGTGGTGATAGAATGTGTATAATGCATAAAGGATTGGAAAAAGGGTGAATTGTGCAATATGAGGTTGATAGTGCATATTGAGTATGCTTGATGTTTGTTAATGTGAATAATGTGTTTTGTGATGTTTTTACATCTTACCGGAGTGTTATATGTGAAAATAGGTGAACCGTTAAGTACTCCAGTTCGGAGTATCGAACGGCGAGTTGATTAAGGCTCGAGAGTAGTGTTGAGAGATAAAGTGAACAGATTGTGTATAAAGGTGAGTCTATATGTATAATTATTCATGATTTGCATCATATATCATATGAAAAGTCATTTGGACTGATAAACCAGCATTTACTATCTTATAGTACCTACAATGCATTTTGACCCGTAAATAAGCTCACCAAAATGACCTAAATTGACCTAACTTTGTCTCTCTATAAAATGAAACCTGAAAAGCCAATTGAACCACCACTTGGCCCAATCTTCTAGTTTTGTTCCAAGATTTAAAATGGTACCTCATGGTCCATCCAAATCCTTTGGTAACATAGTTAACCAGAAACTACTCAAAAATCCCAAAACGGACTCGTAACGGCGAGTGTTAGTTGCGGCAGTGCAATTGGGCCCCGCAGGTCATTTTTTTTACTTGAGCCAAATTTGTTCTAATATTCATTATGGATATATATATGATTATTCCATAGCTATATGAGTTCTATTTATGCTATTTATATTGTTATATGGAGACACACCTGCATGGTATTATAACAGGGTTACCTCGATGGTGTAGTGGATAATTCCATCGACCGTGTGCACACTGGTATAAAGTTAATATTAAAATGACCCTTGCTAGGGAGGGTGTAAATATTCTCTAGTTGTAAGGGCTGATCCCCCTTATGTAAAGTGGTTTATGCACTTTATGATAGTGCTGGAGTTACAGAATTATGCACAATTGTGCTATTACAGATAGTGCAATTGCACTTTTCACTGAACCCAATCCTGTTATATCATATGTGCATTGACTCGTACACTGGATACTTATATGAATATTGATATGGATACTTATATGAATATTGATATGGATACTTATATTTATATTTATATGGATACTTATATGAATATTGATATGGATACTTGTTATACTCCTTATTTGTTATCTTATATTGATTTTATAGGCCATACATGAGCAACCATGGTATTATGAATATCTACTACATTTTTATATATATTGATTCACTGAGTATTTTTATACTCACCCCCTTAGTGGTTTATATTTTTTAGGTCTGCTGTGAGGGTTGAAGTCCATTGAAACCTTTCATCCTCGCCTTGGAATTTAGATACTTGTACGTGTAAAATTCCAGTCTCAAAAGTATATTTAAATATTTGTATACTATAGAGGTTTTATGGTACTGTAATCTAAGGAGTGGCATGTATATGTATGTTCTCGCATTTCTATAGTTTTGCATATAAACTATGCTATAGATATAAATAAATATATAGCTTTAGATATACAGATATATATATTGAGTTGATATTGGAGGTTGATATGAGTATTGATGATAAAGATATATTGGAAGTGCATATTTACTTGTTTTATAGCTGGGCATAGTCATATTTTAAAGGAGATGCTGTCGAAATTTCAGCAGCTTTATTAAGCTATTTAAGCTGATTATTTGAATTGCATGCCATATAGTACAGTTAAATGGGTTTTTCGTGATACTAGTAGCTTAGATAACACCCGTACCCTAGGACCATTGCGGCTCCCAGGTTGGGTCGTGACATCCATATATTCTGAAATTTGGATATGTTATAATATTATATGTCTATTCTCAATAGGAAAAAGAATTATAGTAATTGGTTAAGTATTGCTTGAGTTATTAGCAAAAGAACAATATCTACTAGAATAAGATTTCAAGCAAAATGCAGGCAGCAAGGCTGGTTATAAGCTTGAGTTTAAATTAACACTATAAATTGTGTAGTAATGGGAATAAGGTGAATCTTGGATATCTTAAAGCTTAATATGTCTAGTTTAAGTAGGAACAAGAATTGAAGCTATTGGATAAGTGTAGAAAGAGATATGGATTAAGGAATACAGGCTGCCAGTATGGAAAGTTACACAGAAAAACCCTAGTAACTTGAAAATTTGAGGAGTTTTCTTTAATATAAGTAATGTAAGTTTATAATAAACGGTATCTAAATAGAAATTAATTGCATGTATAGTCAAGAATGAATAAGAGACGTGATGGGTACTATAAGAGATGAGACAAAGAACCAAAGATAAAGGAAAATGGAAATGTTCAAGTTATAAGCTAAGGCGAGTAATATATACATCATTATGCATATCCATATTTTGATTTGTTGACCCAATGAACATGTTTTGTTCTTGGTTAACTGCCAATTGCTATTGTTGATCATCCTTTGATAATTCTTAATATTGAAATCACCATATCCATTGATTGTTATTGATATTGAAATGCCTATTGTGCTTGATTAACTATGTACCTGAATTGCTCCTAAAAGTATGCACACCAAATGTTTAACCATGATGTTTATTGTTAATTGCTACCTTTGTATCAAGAAAAGAAACCGATACATGATTAATAAAATGTATTGACACTGATTGACAAATAAACCCATGTATATCGATTGAAAGCCAATGTACCGTAATGTTCCTAATGCATACTGGATATTGCTATTGATTTCCATTGTCCTATTTACATGAGATATGATAGATCTGCCTCACCGATGGGGTAGTGGGTACATACCATCAACAATGTGCATATTGACTATATGTGATACCCTAGCTAGGAATAGTTAACTGTCCTAGCAATAAGACCTGATCAATCTTATGTATATTGGTACGTGATTGATACATGTGATACGAGTTTCATGGCCCTTTATCTGTCTTATCTCTATCTTATTTATATGATACGAGTATTGTTTACCTATTATAATTCCAAGCTTATATCTTATTGCTTACCATTGATGGTCATTCTATCATCAATTTGATTGTTATCTGTTCCAAACTTTCAAAGATATTTGGTGGGCAAAATTAATTAATCTTTGACAAGCAAATTGAATATACTGATATTCTTCATTGTATTTATTGATACTTGACTTCCATTGACAACTTTGGTTATCATATGTTTATATTGCTTGTTTAATGATATATACATGCTCACTGAGTATTTTATACTCTCTATATTATGGTTTGTATTTTTTTTACAGGGATGATATAGAGGAAGATGATTCCAAGTCAATTTTTTTCTCCGACTTGGAATGTCAAATTCATCAAGGTAGAATTTTATTCTCTAAAAGTCATAAATGTCAACCCATAGAGCTCCATGGTACTATGTATAATTAGATGATTAAGTACTATAGTGATATATGAATAATGAAGTAATTGACATTTAAGTGATGTTAAAATGTAATGTGATTTGTTATTAAAATTTAGTAATAAATGACTATAATATGCAAAGCTTAATGATAATGATAATGATATTGATACTGGTATTGCTAAAATGAAATTTACATGTTTTGAAAAAGAAATTTAGAAGTGCCATATATGTCTGTTGAACTGTGAAGTTGAGGGTATAAGGATGGCAAATTATTAGGAGTGTAAAAATAATTTTAGTACAGGATGTGAAATTTTTGAGAGACCCGGTTTTGGGTCGGGATTAAGGTTAAAATTACAAAAGAAACTTTGACAAAATTTCTGTAAAATTTATAAGTAATAAATAGGATTTAAGCATTGATGAATGAGAAAATATTGATTGAATGATTAATTAATAGATTGTTCATGGGTTCTATAGGTTTCCGGTGACCTTAAGTCTACCCGTATCCTAGGACCGCCGCGGCCCAAAAGTGGGTCGTGACAGTTATGGAATAAGGAGATCTCAATGGTAAAAGTGTTTTGGAGGAATCAATCAATAAAGGAGTGTACCTGGGAGAGCGAGTAGGATATAAATGACAAATATTCATTCCTATTTCAACATTGAGATATGTAACTATTTTAAATTTGAGGACAAATTTATTTGAATGGGGTAGAATGTAATACCCTAGGAAATGCTACCATAATTGAACAATAACATAATCATTATTGTTCTGGGAACAATGAAATAACTAAGGATAATTTTTGGAACACAATTAGAATACATTTGAGATACTGTCCCGAAAAATATGGGTGTTAATTACATTGCCCGGGGAAATAGCAGTTCGATTGACAAATGAATTTATGATTCAGACCAGGGGTAAAGAATCATATATTTAAATGTGAAATTATGATGAAAAGAAAGAGTTGAAAAATATTTAGGAACATTGAAAATTTAAGTAATGGCAAAATTGTAAATAAGTCAAACTTTAGGGGGTATAATGGGAAACCAACTGTATGAATTTCACAATGGCTCTGAAGCTATTTTTATAATAAAGTATAGATAAAAAAAAGTTATTTCAGTTCCCAATTTTAAATATAATTCTCAACAGAATTGTCAGAATAAATTACAGAAGGAAATGGGGTCAAAGTCATTTATAGATAGTTTGAGGACTTAAATATTATTTGCGATTTAACAACCTATATAAGCAACATTTAGAAGAATTTTTGGTCATCTTCTTCCTTTCTCTCTAAGTGGCCAAACCACCTTTGTCTTCTCCCACCCAAATTCAAGCTTGTTCCTTATAGAAAATATATAGAAAACCTATAAACAACCTTAGTTCTTCCATTTCCCATAAAAATTATCTTGAAAACTCAAAGCAAATCAATGAATAATTGGAAGAGGATTTCGGCTAGGACATCATACAAAGGTAACGAAGTGTTTTCTTTGATTAATTAGGTGATTTAGATGTATTAGATGTTAAATAGGATGGGTTTAGTGTTAATTTGCATCAATTGATGCATTTGGTGATTTTCCCCAATTTTTCAAACTCTAGTTCAAGTTGTATGATTTGGCTATTTGAATTAGTATTAGTTAATGTTAATTAAGCTTAGATTATGTTAATTGGAGGCTAATGGATGAATTATTTGTGATTGATTTGGTGTAGAAAACAAATAATTGGAAAGTTGTGACTTTTGCCTCCTTTGAAGCTTAAGGTGGAAAAGCAATTTTCCTATCTCATTTGAATTATGAGGTGAGTTTAATATGCATTATTTAACATGTCCTAAGCATTAAAATGTTGATTGGAAACCATCCATGAAACCACCTTATTGGCCGAATCCTCCATCACTATTCACTCTTTTGATTTTTGTTTGTTTTTCCTTTGAATTCATAAGCCATTTTGATCCTTTGAATGATATTATTTGTTGGATATCTAATGCTTATTGTGTTGCCTATATTGTGAGTTGTTTGTTGATTATATGGGCAATGTCAATGTTGCACTATAACCTAGCCAAATTGTCCATTCATTGTTGCACACCATATGTTTCATAAAATGCCTAGTTTATTTTGCCATAGGCCTACCATTGTTTCATCTATAGGCCTACTATATAAATGTCATTGTCACCAGCGACATTGACATGCCAATTGAGCTAACTTCTTGACTTTGATTGTCCAACTTTTGAATCATTCCAATGTTTATTGCTATTAATAATACCATTGTTTATTACTACTTCTATTGCTTATCCATTACTTAATTGCAGTCTCGTTTGATTAAATTCACGAGCTACTATTATTTGATGAGATCATTATTGTTTATTGATACTGATTGACTTGTTTCATGGTCTTATTGATTGCAATGAGATTTGACAGAGCTGCCTCTCCGTTGGGGTAGTAGGTACATACCGTCGCCAATGTGCACATTGTATAATGATACCCTAGCTAGGAAGGGTTAACGGTCCTAGCTATAAGACCTAATCAGTCTTATGTATATTAATACATGATTGTTACATATGATATGAGTTTCATGGCCTTTTATCTGTCTTATCCATGTGATATAGCTTCATTGACCTGACTATTGATTGTACAGTCATTCACAGTATTCTAATACTTTATTCATATATTGTTGAGCAGATTAATATTCATTGATGATCTGCCTATTGTTTATTGATATTCCAGTCATTTTTTTTGTTCGATGCATATTAGATTCACTGAGTATTTTATACTTACCATTTCTTTGTTTCTCCTTTCCAGGTACAAAGTAGAAGGCAGATTTTCGACTGTTATTTTTCGAGGAATTTTATATTGTCTGTAACAATAGTGTTATTATTTTTAACACTGTATTTTATATGTATAATTTTAGATGTTCCATAGGTTGTATAAATGGTATAGTTAGACTATGATTATATATATAGTATAATATGAGATTAAGTATGAGTATGGCATGAGATGATGGCAATTATAGTCAATTGCATAGTGAATTACAGACAGATTTTAGAATGCCAGAATGAATATTAATTAAGTAAATGATTTAAGTATGAGATAGTATGTGATACTGGGTTCCACGGGTGGCGATCACCTTTGACATCTCCTACATCCTAGGACCATCATGTTTCGAAATCGGGACGTGATAATTTTCAAAAGAAACTCATAAGGTGGTTCGGCCAAGAGGGGGTTTTCACAATTCAATTCAATAATTCATTCTAACACAATAGACAAGTAAAAGGGAGCATATTGAACTCACCTAATAGCTTAGATAGCCAAAATTCCACCTTGAACACCAAATCCTCCTATAATTGTCTATATGAATACTTTGAATCAACTTTGAATTCTACACTAATATAACTCTCTATTTAGCTTCCAATGATGGTAATAACACTTATTCTAACTAAATTAAAGTTCATATAACACTAATTCAAGAATTAATACTTGGCAAAATCAATTTAGGGTTCCAAATTGGAAATTTTTATCAATTGGTGCAAATTGGTGCAATTGCTTGCTAAAACTATGTTATTCATCATCTAAATCATCTATCTAAACTATAAAATATAAGAAAACTTCAAATTACCTTGAATGGGTGTGTGGGCTGAAAATGACTTGATGAAGATTTTCAATTTTCCTTTGTTGCCTTGATGAAATTTTGATGGAAAAAGGTTGGTTTTAGGTTGAATTTAAGATTTTATATGGTTTTTCTTTGGAATTTGCATTAAAAATTGGTGGGTTTGTGCTAGGAGAATTCGGCCACTTGAAGGAAGAGGAATAATAAGAAGATGACATGGGGTGGAAAATATCTTAAGGCATGGTATTTATATGCCAAAATTTAGGGTATTTGCACTTAAGCCCTCATATTTTTCTTATTTGCACTTTTACCCGATAACTTTTTGTAATTAATTCTGTTATTTCTGTTGAGAATCAAATATCAGTGTAGGGAGTGAAAAGACTTATTTTAAGTTGTTCTATCATGTAAAATTACTCTAGGTCTAATTATGAGTTTTAGACAACAGATTTCCAAAAATACCCCTAAAGTTACACTTCTTTATGGTTTTGCCATTCTATTGATTTTCCATCTTCATTAACACTTTTTCATTCATTGTTTTTATCAATAAATAATATTATTTTAGTTCTCTAATTACCCATGAGTCTGCATTAAATAACTTTAGATTTAGTACTATACTAACTCTTCAGACTGGGTAATTATTGTTAGTGTTATCGGATCGGTACTTAAGAGAACTGTCCAATAGATGAATCTAAATTCTAGGGTGTTACACTTTACCCCCCTTCAAATAAATTCATCCTCAAATTTAATATTAAAATGTACCTTGCTACTAGAGCAGGTGTGGATATTTAGAGCACATATCTTGCTCGTTTTCCCAAGTACAGTCTTCTGTTGATTGATTTCTCTATAGCACTTTCACCATCAGAATCTCCTTATTGCGTAGTTGTTTGAATTGACGATCAATTATCTTTATAGGTACTTCATCATATGACAAGTCTTCCTCAATCTCAATATCCTGTGGTTCCAATATATGTGACGGATCTGATACATACTTACGAAGCATCGACATGTGGAACACTGGATGTACGTGGCTCAAATTAGGTAGAAGCGCTAATCTATAAGCAACATTACCAATCTTCTCTAAGATCTCAAATGGCCCGATGTATCTAGGCAATAATTTACCTTTCTTTCCAAATCTCTTCGTACTTTTCATAGGAGAGATTTTAAGGAAAACATGATCACCTTCGATAAAATGTACATCTTTTCTCTTTGGATCTGTATTACTTTTTTGTCTTTTGAATGCAATGTTCATCCTTTCTTTAATAATAGGCACTTTCTCTATTATCTCATTAATCAACTCAGGCCCTTATAAATGTTTTTCTCTTGGTTCTACCTAACAAATAGGAGATCGACACTTTCTGCCATACAATGCTTCATACGGAGCCATTTCGATAGTTGAATGATATCTGTTGTTATAAGATAACTCAATCAATGGTAAGTATTGATCCCAGTTACCTTAAAAATCTAGTACACATAATCACAACATGTCTTCCAATGTCTGTATGATACATTCTGATTGGCCATCAGTATGTGGATGAAATGTAGTACTAAACCGTAGCTGTGTACCTAATGCCTCCTGGAATTTCTACCAAAACCTCGATGTGAACTGTGTTCCTCTATCAGAGATGATCATCAGTGGCACACCATGAAGTTGTACTATCTTATCAACATATAGTTGGGTATACTGTACTGCAGTATAACTTGTTTTCACCTTTATGAAGTGAGCTGTTTTAGTCAGTCAACCAATTATAACCCAGATGGAATCATATCCCCATAAAGACTTCGGCAAACCAACCACAAAATCCATAGTGACTTGTTCCCATTTCCACTCTAGCAATTCAATTTCCTGTAGCAAACCCGATGGCTTATAGTATTCAAACTTAACTTACTGACAGGCCAAACAAGAAGACACAAATTTAGCTACATCATGCTTCATATTAGGCCACCAATAATGCTCTTTTAGATCATGGTACATCTTTGTAACTCTAAGATGAACACTATAGCAAGCATAGTACGCCTCTTTTATGATCCGCTCCCATAACCCATCAGTATCAAGTACACAGTTGTTTCCCACATTTCAATGCTCCATCATCCACTACAAATTCAAGAGCTTTACTATTTTGAACATCTTATTTTTAACTTCAGTAGATAAGGATCCTTTACTTATGCTACTATAGTATCGTCAATCAATATCGACTTTACCCGATACTGGGCTATCAGAGCTTGGTTTCCATCCTGGGATCCCAATTCCAATTCAGGGGGGGGGGGGGGGGGGGGGGGGGGGGGGGGGGGGGGGGGGGGGGGGGGGGGGGGGGGGGGGGGGGGGGGGGGGG
>CANXYC010608705.1:0-26360 GCA_948193065.1 Aleurites moluccanus | reverse complement strand
AATGTATATATATATTGCAACAGGGGGATGCAGCTGCTATGGTAAGCTCATATGGTATTGACATATGTATGAATGATATTACAGGGAACCGTTATATGACCTGTGATATATGAAGTCATTATATGAGTTGATATAGATTGTGTTTGATGAGCTAGCATAAGTATGAAATGATGTGAGTTGTGCATTGGAGGTTGACTTGGGATTGACATTGATTTAGAAGTGTTTTGTTATGTTTTTTTATTTGGGTAATGTTAACATTACAGAGGAGACTCTGTCCATTTTTCTTTAAAACTTAAGTGTTTTAAAAAAAATATGTCATAAAAATGTATAAGTGTAATAGAAACATGAATGATAGCATGTAACTTGGGTTCTTCGCGGTACTGGTTATGTGAATTATTCCCGTGCCCTAGGACCGTCACAGCCCTATAATGTGGGATATGACATTGACATTGACCCATCTTACATTAAATATGTTGCAAATGTGTATATTGTCCATAAACCTACTTGTTACAGTCAAGCAAAGAACAATCCTCACTGGATTTAAGCAATGTAGAAAGAAATAGATTGTTTTGAGTTAAATGAAACCTGGGATATAATGAATTTACCTCAAGGAAAAAAGCCCATAGGATCCAAATGGGTGTATAAAGTGAAATACAATCCAGATGGAACCATAGATAGATATAAGGCTAGACTAGTAGCCAAAGGTTATACATAAATAGATGGGGAGGACTATAATGACAACTTTTCTCTAGTAGCTAAACAAGTGACTGTGAGGATATTTTTAGCAATAGCTACTACCAAGGTATGGTTTGTCCACCAAGCAGACATCAATAATGCTTTTCTACATGATTTTTTAGAAGAAGAAGTATATATGGTTCCACCACAGGGCTACACTATTTATGATTCTTCCAAGGTCTGTAGGTTAAAAAAGTCTGTTTATGGCCTTAAGCAAGCCTCTAGGCAGTGGAACATTAAGTTCACTGCCACACTTAAAGCTTTTGGCCTTCAACAGTCTTCTTATGATAATTGTCTCTTTACCAAAGCTTCATCCAGCTCTTTCCTAGCCATACTTATCTATGTGGATGATATTTTAATTACTGGCAGCAGTGAGACTCAGATTTCTGAGGTTAAATCTTCTTGGATAAACAGTTTACTATTAAAGACTTGGGCTTGATTAAGTATTTCATAGGGCTTGAGGTATATGGAGACAAATCCGGTATGTACATTAATCAATGAAAGTACATACTAGATATCCTTTAAGATGCATGCCTCACAGGTGTTAAACCTGCTTTATTCCCTCTATAGGGATGGCAATGGGGTGGGGAATCCCCGTTCTCCGTGGGGATTTGCCCCGAATGGGGTGGGGATTCCCCGATTTGTCTCCTCATGGGAACAGGGATGGGGAATATTTTTTTCCCATTAGCGGGGATGGGGCGGGGACGGGGAGTGTATTCCCCACCCCGTGGGGATCCCCATCCCCGTCCCCGTGAGGATCCGTTATTATACTTGGTTAATTATTATATTTATTTAATTATTCCTTATATAAAATTATATTAATTAATAACACACATATATATATATAAGAAATAATTTGTTCAATAAATAATTTTTATGAGATTGTTAGAGTTTATTAAAAGCACTTATTAGATTAAATTTATTCAAGTACTCATAATTTAATGTATGCTGAATTTTTAATGTTTTATTAAAAAATATAATCGAATATTTTTGATGTATTAAAATATTTATATTTTAATTATGTTTGGTTGATGTTTTGTGTGTTTGAATTTATTAATATTTTCTAAATAATTTTTTTTTATATTTTTAGCTATTATTTATGAATTTTATAAATATAAATAAATTTACTAATACAAAATTTAAACGGGGAACGGGGATCCCCATGGGGATGGGGATGGGGACTAAATTATCCTCGTATGTGAAATGGGGACGGAGATGGGGATTCCCCGCTAAGGCTGGGGTGGGGATGGGGATGGTTCCCCCGCCCCCCCCCCAATGCCCACCCAACAAAGGGGATTCATAAAAAGATATAGTTTGAATAGGCGAATGTCACCGGATCGCGACTATCCTAAGATGCGGGAGATACCAATGACAATGACACCCATAGAACCCAGTATCACATTCAAAATCTATAAACTACAATTTATAAGGTTCAGTGGCTTTAGCTACCTCCGTTGCAATACGTTCAGCTTCAGAATGATGCCTTACTTGCCCACTCTCTGCATCCTTAATGGGGAGTTCTTGCTCCAAGTCCATTTGAAAGGGCTCTACCTCCTTCCAGCTCCTTGAACTTCTCATTAGGCTCTTTGTTCTTCTGAAACACTACAAAATAGCAGAATGTCAGTCTAAGAAAAGACAAAAATAGACAAAAAGGCAGAGTTAACTTGAGAAGGAGAAACTTACCTATGATTTCCTTCAGAAAAGCCCTTATGCCAAAACGTTGGATGCTATAGGTTTGCCACTGATCCATGAGGGTCACTGCAATAATTTTCTCCTCATCTCTCATATTGGGAACCTCAGCAAGAGGATTAGTGTCGGCCTTCAGAAGTGTGAAGTAATTGTTGAAGGCAACTATACTTCCTTCACCAACTGCTTCAATTATGGTAAACTTGCTTTTCCAATCACGGAGCTTGGACTATTGCCAGTAAAAATGTGACGTCTTCATTTGGTTGTGGTGGTTTAGACACCATCAATCATTAACACCTTGAAGAAGAATTGGAATAAGGTAGTAGTGGGGGGTTCAGCGCGAAACACAACATGTCAACCCAGTGCATGTCCCCGATAGAGTTGGGATAGAGCATCGCTAGGTTCATGTGAAAATGATTAAAGCATTAAATCATGAAGCTGGTGGGTGGCCACCTCAAACCATGCTCGAATTGGTGGAGGAAAACGATAAAGGACCTCTCATCTTTGGTGATTTCTTCCACCCCAGAATCACCAATAGAGCACAAGACTCTCCCCTTTGGTTTGGGAATCCTCAAGGTCTAGAAAGGGAGTGGTCTATGTTAGGGAGGAAAGCCCTCCAGTCATTTTCCATGGTGGTGGATTTGATCTTAACCCACTTGTCTCTCAAAGTGCCCATCAAAGTGGAAGATGAGCCAGTTTTGGGTGCCATTGAAATTGTTAAGATAGGACAAGAGACTGAAAAGAAGAATTTTGGGCACTCAAAGAGAAAAAATGCAAATAAAATGGCTAGAGTGAATTTGAAAGCGTGAAGAAGAGAAAAATTCTAGTTAAAGGGGGGTATTTATAGACAAAGAAATTGAATTTTGAAACCCTAAAAAATACAATGGATAATTTGGGGAACTCAAAGATGCAACTGTTACTCTCTCCAAAAAGGCGCATTGATTGAAAAGTAACTGCTTTAATAATTATATGACAGCTGGAGCAGTTAATTGTCCCTTGAGAAATGAAAATGGAAAGACAATTATCACAGTCTTAATGTCCTTTCGAAAGGATTTGACTCTTAAGAGTCAAGCCTGGGGGCTCAACACGAAGCTTCTCCTACAAGCCTAATAAATTGACACATTGCGTGCATCCTTCGACACCGAACCTTCGGTTAATACTAAAGTGGGATTGACAATAACTTCGCCAGAGGCTTTAATGGAGATAAGAGGGTGCAAATAGTAACAATGCCTTTGCTATGTTGACAGAAGAGGCGCAAGTTTGCTGCAATAGAGTATTACTCCACTTTGACTTTCAAAGCTCTCAGTCAAAGTGGAGCAGTGGGCTACTAATGAGGAATAAAATTAGGCTCTAAGGCCTGGTCCAAAGTGATAGATCCAACTTATTGTGGAGTAGGCCCACTTAGGGGTTTAAGGGTATATCTGGAGCCTTCGCCCAAACTGTGGGCATATTCACCGAGCAAAGAGGGTATCTTCGTCCCTCCTTAATAAGAGGGTTCGCCTCATGGGAGTTCGACAGAGTATTAAGGGCGAACTAAGGGATCACACGCCATTCCTCACCTCTCTCTTTATTAAATACTCCTAACATGTTATCAATCCTTAGAATGGCGCAACAGCTTAAATTTAACAGGCATGCCATCATTTTCCACGCAGGATATCTCACATAAAGCAGTGTGGCGCAAGTAAATCTGATAACTTATTACGCAAGCTGATAAGGTGGCTCTAAATTTGCTAACACAACCATTTTCCTTTATAATAATCCAATAAGGGAAGGACACGTAGTATTTCTACCATATTACAATATTAATCTCTGCACATATAAATAGATGTAAACTCCATTGAAAGGGTTCACTTCCTTCTTTTTCTACACACATTCTAAATACCTTTAAGCTTATTAAAGTCACCATTAATTTCTTTCGAGTACTTTGTCTGACTTAGGCATTAAAGGATTTTTGTCAAGCCAAGATTTGGCCCTCATATGTTAGTTAATTGTTTTGACAAATCCATTAAAGATTCACCAACTAAGAACATTTTTCGAATTATATTTAAGAGGCTTTTAATTATTTGAGGAGCATTAAGGCTCATCAAACTCATGAGGTATTTGAGTAGAAATTACGTTTTAAAAATAGAATTTTGAAAATGCTGTTTAAAAAAAAAAATTTATTATGTCTAGCTTAATTTTTTTTTAAAATTACAAAACGGCTTTTTAAATTAATCACTCAAATACTCAAAAAATTATTTAATATTTTTTAAATTTTAAAACTGTATTTCATGTCTATTTTAAATAGATTGAAATATAAATTTATAACTATAAATTTAATAATAAAAAATAATATCTTATTTTTAATTAAAATATGTAAATGTATTTTTGAATAAATTTAATAATTTATAATTAATATATATAGTTATTGCCAAGTTAACTAATAAGTAGCCAGATAGATCTATCTTCTTTGTATGTATGTGATGGGTTTTGAGTGGTGGAGTGGAATGGGTCCCATTTTTCTCTGTATTTGTTGGGATTTAAGTGTGGTCAATCACTATGAATTTTGTGGCTAAGATTCATTATTCTTTGTGGTGATTGTCATAATTTCAATTTTGAATTTTGACTACCTTTTTATTAATTTTTTTTATACCTGATTTTTTAATTGGCCATATTTTCATTCTACAAAATACACTATCATCATCAATGGCCACTTGCTTTTCTTTCATTTCATTGGTCCTCTTGTTAATTAATTTAATTTGTGAGTTATACATTGGAAAAAATTTGATTTTTTATTTATCTATTTAGAAAATGTTATTTTAATTTTTTTTTAATTCACTATTGTCAACATGCATTCTAAATAATTTATGTATGATTTAAGAGGTTAATATATAAAGAAAATAAATATTCGTGACTTTTATGTGGACATTGAATCGTATGCAATAATTAATTACTTTCCTTAAATTTATTTAGATTATAATTAGGTGCTATTATATATTAGCTTTATATATCATATTGAAATAAATTTGTAATTTGATAAAATAAATTAATTATTTGTATTGAAATAAATGTAATCAAAAGAAAGAATAGCTATTAGGAATCACAATAAATAAGATATATATTTTTAGATATCTAATTTATCTATTTTTTTTATAATATTTTACAAAAATATTATATAAAATAAAATTGAGATTTAAATATTTCTTTAAGACTAGTAAATAATATATTGATATAAATTATTAATTAAAAATTATTTTATATATATATTCAATTAAATATATAAAATTAGATGAATTTGAGCATATTTAAATAATACCCAAAAAATGTTAATTAATTTAAAAACATAAAGAATAAAGATTGAATTTTAATTGGATTATAACACACTTCATGTAGGAGGACTGCATACAAGTAGGATAATTTTTGCAAATATCCTACACATTGCCATTCTAAACTGGGTTATGACAAAAAAAAAAAAAAAAAAACAATAAATTTCTTATTCTTGCTTTATTTTTTTTTTTCTTTCCATTTTGTTCTCCTTGTTTTGCTTAATAAGAACATAAATTACTATGCCTATTATGTCCAATCTCAGTGAATTGAGAATCTCCTTTGTATGGCTATGGTTGGGACAATTCAAAATTACATAAAAAAGGAAATATTATGTTTGGTGTTTCACCATGCACCAAATAAACTTGTTTCTTAGAGTAGAAACTAGCAAGTAGAACTTTCTTCACTAGGTGTCCTCCAAAAACACATTTTAGTATTGCCCATGAAGTTGTGTATCTCATTGATAATGAATTGAGTCTCATTGTTTATACTTGAAATAAGTTCATAATTATTTATCATATTTTATTTAGCGGTTCATATTAATTAATAGTTATTAATTTTTAATATTTAAATTAATTTGTTTAGTAAAAAAATATAAATAAAGTTATATTTGTAATTTTTATTTAACTCTTATAAACATATATAATTTTGCCAACAAATCTTTATTGAAATTGTCTCTAAAATTGTGTAATCTCAAATTCAAGTATGAATAAAAATTAAATGTAGAAAAAAAAAAAGTCAATTCAATTTTAAAAACTAAATTATTAGAAATATTTTCAGTATCAACTTAATTTAAATTCAGTTTTCACATTCCTTAGGATATTACCTATATGGTATAAAAATTTGGTGATGTGTCCAATTTATTTTTTCTCCTAATATCAAAGTTGGGATAATTAAAAAAAATTGATTCTTAATTTTTCTAAAAAATTATTTTATATTTTCAATTTCATATATATTTTTAACAGATCCCCTAACTAAAATACTTGCGTCCATTATTGCCTATAAAAATCATCTACCAAAAGGAAAACTTGTTGCCTCTACTCATTAGAATAAGGAAAATTGATAAATATGCTTTTAATTATAGCAAAATTATCATATTAACATTTTTATTAAAAATATAAATATAATTTTAAAATTATAAAAATAAGATAGATAGTCCCTCTCTCGTTATCTTCTTAACACTATTTCTCTTTTTATTTTCATAAATATATTTAAATATTTAAAAATTCATAAAATATTTATTTTATGTTTAAAAATTATAAATAAATAGTTAATAAAATTCTTATAAAAATGATTAAATTACTGATAAATGAATAAGAAAATATAATTAATCAAGTTAATAATTAATTTGGATTAGGATATATATATAATTAAGTTTATATTTGGTAAAATTATATGTAGAAATAATAATTTTTATAATTTTGTAACTAAATAATAATTTTAAAAAAATTTTGAAAATTAAATTATATCTGAATAATATATGATAAATTGAAAAGTAATTATTTTTTAAATTTTAACATATGAAAATGAAATATATTTTATAAGGATTATTGACTATTTATTTATAATTTTTGAATTTAAAATAAATAATTTATGAATTTTTAAATATTTAAATATATTTATAAAAATAAAAAAAAAAATTGAAATTCAATATAAGAAAAGAAGTGATCTATGAATAAGATTAAAATCTAGATCGAATAGCAATGTGAAGTGCTATTATTGTTAACTACCATATAGTATGGTAATTGAAATTTTGTAATAAATATTATTTGATTATATTATAAAGTTAATAATATTAAGCAACATAATTGGTTGAGTTACATTAATACAAATCTATCTGTATAAATATATTAAAAGATTTTGTTCATTAATGATAATATACATGTGTGATTGGCTCTGAGTCTCATTTGATTTTGGAGGTGAGGCTTTCGATATGTGTTTGTGAAGCATTCCATGGATCCAAATAACTTTTGCATCTTTGGGGTTAAGGTAGAAGATAGACATAGTTTTTTTTTTTTTCAAGTTCAACATTTCCAATGGGTGTAATGAAGATTATAATATCTTTCCGACACACTCTCATCGTTCATTACTTTTAAAATATAACGATGAAAATGTAATAATTAATCATATAATATATATTATATTATATAATAAAATAAAAAATTAAAAAGCTGAATTATATTGGTTTTTATGACTTTAGAAAACTAAAAAAATTATGTGGATTCATATTATTATATTTTTTAAAATATATTTTATTTTGTGGAAAAATATAACAGAGAAGGTTGTAATAAAAAAATAACATGGCATAAACTATTACACTTTTAGACCACTGTTAAAAAAGAAGTTTACTACTTTAGAGCTTACTCGAAGTAATAAAAGCTTAAGTTTATATCTTCCCATCCCTTGTCTGGGGATTGTTGCTTTTGGTGCCATGTGGCGTCATTAGTGAGAGATGATTCCGATTACGTCGTATTGTGGACTTGCAGTCAAAATTACATGTTGGCAGATTCAACTATCATCACTTGAGCCATATACCCATTTGACCCTGCTTGAAAAAAATATTTAATTTAAAGCTTGAATTTTTAATAAAAACTCATGAAATCGCTAATCGCTAAAAGTATTTTATAAGTGCTTATGAGATTTATTGATTGAAATTTTTTTTTATTATAATCAAAATTTTTAGTTGGTCAACCAAATAATATAAATTTTTTCAATTAACAATGTGTTGACAATCGGTAATATAACCCATTTTAATTATCTCTTATTTTTTTATTTATTTTGACATTAACTTTGTTATTACTGACCTTATTTTATGTCTTTAAATAATTAAAAAAAATTAAAATTTTAAAAAATATATTTATTAAATAATAAAAATATTTAAAATAAAAATATTTGTTTTATATTTTTAAATAATAAAATTATTAAAATTAAAAATATATATATTTTTAAATAATAATAGAAAAAATATAATTTTAAATTTAATAAAAAATAAGATTTTTAAAAAAATCATTCAAGCAACTTCCTCCATGTTTGGTCGCATGTCCGGCACCTTGGCTACACAGGCCATCCCAATTTGCAATATCTGCACCATTTCTTCTTCAATATTTTGGTATCTCATCAGCTCAACATCAAAAACCTCAGCTGTCCACTCCTCTCTTACGACTGACTGGACCCATTGAGGAAGATCAACCATGTCGTCACGCCATGGTAATTGCAGTGGAGATTTTCCTGTTAGCATCTCGAGCAGAAGGACACCAAAGCTGTAGACATCTGATTTATGAGTGTGTTTACGGGTTTTAATCACTTCCGGAGCACGATAGCCTGCAGTCCGAAATGAAGTTGCAGGAATATTCATAAGAGGAGTCAGGCCAGAATCAGAGATGCACCACATTTTGTATTGAAAAATATGGTTTTTTTTTTTTTTAATTTTAATAATTATTATTATTTAAAAATTATTTTTATATTGAATATCTTTATTATTTAACAAATATAATTTTTTAAAATTTTAATTTTTTTAATTATTTAAAAATATGAAATATGGCTCAAATTAATATTGAACAGTACGACTCAAAAATAAAAAATATGAGATAATTTGACTGAGTTAAAATACGTGACTTAGATTAAATTTTTGTTAAAAGTTTAGTTACTAAATTGAGTATTTCCCCACCCTTCTCTGTCCTATTTGTATTAGGAATTATATCCCATGCGTGTGAGGTATGTCCAAAAGAGATGTTCTGGTGATCTTCCCTTAGAAAGGAGGGAGCTGCGAGGTCACTTGTAAACAAGGCGAGGCAGTGGCTTGGTGAGTTGGGCTCTAGCGAGCTGCCTTCCGCTAAGGTGATGACAGCCTCACAGCCTTATTGAGATGCACGTGAACTTTTGAGTTGGACTTGGCTTGATGACCTTAGCTATTTGAACTTGTTGGTCTTAACCTTATAAGTCTGAGTGGGGTTATCACTATCCCAATTAGAGATGCAAGAGTTATCACTAATCATCGAGTAAAATGAAATCCCCCTAGTTTACCAATGATTAGAAATTTGCTTGAATTTCCACTAAAAGAAAAAAAAAGGGGGCAAAATTCAAGAGTTCAGTTACATTTTTTTTCTAAGGAGTCATTAAGTCAGTAGATTCGTTTTTAAGTGTTTGTCTTTTGATAAAAATTGTCATGAATAGTAATACGAATTTTACATTAAATAATAACCTATAAGTGAATAATTATTAAATTTAATATAAATTAATTAATTTTATTTATAATAATTTCAATATTTAACCATTTATCAAATTTATTTTATTTAAAATAAAAAAAAAGAAAATTAAGATTTAAAGTATTACTTGAAATTATAATAATTATATCTAAAATTTTATATTAAAATTATTATTTTAAAAATAATACTTATTTTTTTCTCCAATCGGGAGATCCAATATCTTTAAAACCGGATCGATTAAAAAATCGATAAAAGTAGAAGGTTAGAAGATAAAAAATTCAACCGAAATCGAACTGGTTAAATAAAAAAAAATTGATATACATGTATATATATATAAAATTTGACATTTATTATATATATGATAAAAATAAATATAATGCAATTATGACTAAATCAAGAATTTATATAAGATCATATTTTTATAGCGTCAATCCAATAACATTAAGTCAAAAATTATATATATAGTAAGTTATGAACATTTACTTACTCAAACATCTACTCACGTAATATGGTAACATGCAATAGGATCATGATTTTAGCCTTGGGTATACTTTGGCGTGGGATGAAATTAAAATGAAATTACTAAAATTCTCTTAATTTCTTTTAAGTCTAAACGGCACCATTTTTTCTTAACAAAAATGATGTTATTTTGCAACTAATCCGCTCGAATAAAAAAAATCAATTTGGTTCGATTGATTCACCAATTAACCGACTGATTTACCGATTTTTTAATCAATTTTTAAAAAATGGATAAATAGAAATTAATTAGATCAATATTTGATTTGATTTTCAATTTTTTAATTCGATCAATCGGCCCGATCTGATTTTGATGTGGAGATCCAATAGCTCTCCTCCATCTTCTAATACATGGAAACGAATGATTGATTTTTGCAGTTGCACGTTGTGATTAACTACTAATTTTTTAAGGATTAAAATTACTACAAGTTTCATTTTGATGAACCAAAAGATGTATGTATGATTTTGTGTCATTATAAAAATAGAATGAAAAGCAATGTCTTTATTTCTTATTTATTTGTTTGTTTATTTTATAAACAGTACTCAAAGAAATGTATTCTTTTATTTTTAAAATATTTGGACTTAATAGTCCAATATTCTTCAAAATTTAAATGTTTTGTTATTGGGCATTGTCAAATTTCCTCATAATATATATATATATCGAGGAATTGTGAGGCTTTTACTAATTTATGAAAAGCGGCTCTGTACATTACAAACACATGGCTCATTATTGAAAGGGATAATAGTAGTGTGGTTACTCTAATCACACAATATGATACAGTAAAATTTCAGTTATCGAGTTTGGTGCATGAGGTTAAGAGCTTGATGAAGCGGTCTTAGAATATTCACATTCAACATGATTTTAAGAAGATTAATAGATATGCAGATTGGCTAATTCATTATAGTTACTCTATAGAGATTATTGTTATGTATTGTTGGTTCCTCCTTGTATGCTTCTACATGATATATATGCTTAAACTTGTAAGTAAATAAATTCAATTGGTTAGACCTATAATATGCCAACAACTTGATCTTTCTATTAATTTTTTTTTAATTATTTTTTATTAGTCAATCTAAAAAATTAAATAAAAATATAAAAGAAACTATTAATTCCATAAATACACTTAAGAAAAAAGTTAACCAAAATAGGAAGGAGAAGAAGGGAATTAAAGGAGGGCCCTCTAGATGCAATGGTGGTTGAGAGTTTGGGAACAGCCAGAGCTGTGATAGGAGGAAAGTTAGCCGTATAAGACAAATATATAAGTTTTGTTCTTTGGGTATTTCAAATGGTTGCTGCAGATAGGAATTGGTAAAGTATTTTCTGGAAAAACTTTCTCATTCTATCTCTTTGTTAAAGGTTTTATAAAAATAAAAAAATACATAAATATAATCGTTTGCATAGTGAAAAAAGGGAATATTTTCCTTGTAATGAAGTTAATTTAGAGGAAATTTAGAAAAATAATTAATTAAGAACAACAACATGATTATGATTTTTTTATAGAATTTATTATTATATCAAACGTTAAATTTTTTTTATAAAATTTATTTATATTAAAAGAAAATCTTAATAAGGTGTGTGAAAAAAAAAAAAAAAAAAAAAAACAAATTTTGTGATGAGAAGAACAACAGTCCTTTTTAAACTCAAATTCAGATGTTGGCCCAACCTATTTAGATGTAAGTTTTCTACATTCTAACCCATTTGTCTCAAAGAATTTGCAGGAGCCCATTGTATCGTAAAATGAAATGGCCCAAGTATTTAGCTTTTTGAAAGCTGTGGAAGCCCAGTTGATGCATTCAAGTTAGAGGAATTTATTGAAAAGACAGAAAAAATTTTATCCCATATAGAGTAATGTCAGACACTCTGTCCTGTCTGATAAAATATTTTAGTCAATATAATTATTTTTTTTAATAAAATAATATTAATATTTTTTTTATTTTATATATTTTTATTTTATTAAATTAATATATATATAAAAATTTTCCTAAAATTCACTGAAAGATAAATTTTATATTTATATTAACGAAAATGTATTACATTTTCATATATTAAATAAATTTTCTCAAAATAATATATATATATATATATATATATATATATATATATATATATATAGCTGATTAAAATAGGGAGTGAATTTTGATTCATGTTTAATTCATAATCTTAATTAAAATATGGGTGAATTCTAATTCATATTTAATTTATAATATTAATTTTAGATTAGTCAATCGGTTCACCAACTTTTCAATAGTAACTTTGACATCTAGATTTTTCACTTTTTTGAGTGACAATGTAATACAAACATTAAACATGTTTCTTCATCTTGCTGAACTTCTTCAAATGTTCTTTGTAACTTATTTGTAGCAATCCTTTTCTATATTATAATTGAGGCATATGCTTTCTTTTTTTCTGGTCTTTTTTTTTTCTTTCAAATTTTTGGTTTATTTTCCTATAGTCTATAGTATATACAAATGTATGGACTATGGAGAACATATAAATTGATAAAAATAAATATAAGGTAACTTGTATAGAAGGAACAATAATATGTTGTCCTTGCGCCTATAACAGGTCAATAAAACTGTAAGAATACAAATCAACATTACAAATGTGCTACATTCATGACTCATGAAGTCATACTAGGCCTGATAAGTAGTATCTTTCCACATAAAAATTTGACAGATAAACTCTACTGATAAACATGTTTAAAATAGTCCTTTTGAAAGATCCCAATATTATTCGCTACTTCATCCTTGTTATTTTTAAGAATAATTACTAATTCAATACTGCCTTGAGATATACAGTGTGACAAACATCAGAACCTCCTGGACTATCTTCAAATATAATGACACGAATATCATCTAAACAAACACTCTTTTCATTGTAGTACTGACATCCTACAAGCAACTTTAAAAGGCAATCTATTCAAATGGGAAGCAACTCAACACCAGGCAAGTAGTGATCACCAGCAACAGTCCAAGCAACTGAAAGACATGCAATTGTAGTAGCAATAGGCAAAGCAAAAAAGAAAAAGAAAAATACCAGGGACCAACATCAGAAAAAAATTCGAACCTCGAAAAAACTATGCACATGGACATGAGAACTACCATTAATTTCTTAAGAATCTAATGTTATAAAAATCTAAATATACCCATTAAAGATTCATCATATTCAATAAAAATTCATTGGATGTCTTGGGGAGACTTGCCAGAGGTAAGGAGAATGGTGGTTTGGGGTTTCGTCATTTACACCATTTCAATTTGGCCCTAGTTACTAAACAAGGATGATGCTTCCATTTTGATAGCAATGCTCTTGTTAGTAGGATTTTCAAAACTAAATATTATCCCAGAGGGAATTTTTTGGTAGGCTCAAATAGGGTACAAGCCAAGCTTTACGTGGAGGAGTATTTTACAAGCTAGGGAAATTTTGAATGAGGGTATAAGATGGAGAATTGGGTCTAGTAATTTGATTAACATCTGGCAAGACGCTTAGTTACGTAATGATATTAATAGGAGGCTTCTCACGCCTGTTATTGAGGGGTTGGAAAATGTTTGCGTTAAGGAGCTTATGATTCCTAATACTATGGAATGGGATGTTGAGTTGATTACTGATCTTTTTGTGGCCAGAGATGTAGAGGAGATCATAAATATCCCACTATGCAGTGTGGAAAGAGAAGATTCAATTGTCTGGCATTTACTAAAAATGGCATGTACACAGTTAAGAGTGGGTATAAGGTGGCGTGTCATCCAGGGAGCACGGACAGCATGGATATGTGGGTACTTTTGTAGAGGACGGGTTGAATCATTTGTGGCACCTACATATCCCTTCCGCTATGAAGATGTTCGAATGAAAGGTTTCCACGTCATGCTTACCTAGTAAGGTTCGTTTGAGAACCATCGGTCCGGACATTGAAGATAATTGTCTCTTGTGTATTAATGGGGTCGAGGATGACTTTCATCTCTTCCACACTTGCCCATTCGTGTAAGGTTGCAAATAGATGATGCGGCTGCAGGTAGCGTTCACCAACGATTAGCCTTTTAATATTTCTTTCTTGCAGTTCCTCAAGAGACAGAACGAGGTTTATGTTACTCAAGTCATAGCTCTTTTTTGAAGCATATGGAGAACTCAAAATAATTGTCTTTGGAGGAGCGGTCACCAGTCTTTGCTGAACACTTCACAAGAAGGCACAAATTATTTAATGGCATGGAAGTTTAAGAGAGAACAATAATTGGCAAGGGGAAGCTCTGATCATATTTTGAAGGAGAAGAGCAAATGGAAGCCACCTGCTGCAAGGAGCCTTGTGTGCAACGTCGACGGAGCTATTTTTGCAAGTCACAAGCGTTCAGGTGCAGGAGCTATTATTAGGAGTCACAGAGCAGAAGCCCTTAGGAGTGGTTGCTGGATTTTCAATGGCATTTATAAGGTGTAGGAAGTGGAAGTTTTGGCTCGTAGGGAGGCTCTTCGTTGGGTGCAAGAAAGACAGCTCCATCAAGTTATTTTCCAGACTGACTCGCAATAAGTCTACAACGGCATAAGTAATCTAAGCGAGGATTTATCTGAATTTGGCAACCTTCTTCAGGAATGCCACAAACTACTCCAAAATAAATGAGGATTGGAAGCTTCGGTTTATGGGGAGAGATGGAAATGCAGTAGCTCATCAATTAGCTAGATCAGCTGTTAATTTCCCTGGTCCAACATTTTGGACTACTTTCTCCTTCTTTTCTTATAGACGTTGTTTTACATGATATTTTTTGAGCAATAAAACTTTCTTTCCATATATATATATTTAAATGGACCCTTGTATCTTATCTTGATAAAAAAACATAAATAATTATGTAACTTTTATATCTGTACTATACTATATACTAAAATGAATGCCACTAACACCATAGACTGACAAGTGTCAAAATTATAGGCTAACAAGTGTCAAATTCTCAATATCCAAATTTGCATTTAAGTTCCCAATATCCAAATATATATTGAATTATATCCAAACCCAATTATATATATATAATATCCAAACCCAATTAAATTTCAAACACATCTAAATTTTACATTTAAATTCCCAATATCCAAATTGAATTCATTTATTTGAAATCTTGCATTAAATAGTTGCTTAATCAAAGTGTATTTTCTAGTGATTCTTCTCTCATCTTACTTCTGATTAATTTTTTTTTTATATTCTTACAAAATTATTTTTATTCCTAAAAATAATATATTGTTAATTCTATTTTTTACGTTGTAAATTATGTCACGAAAATACGATTTTATAGACGATATCAATCCTGTAAAAAAAATTTGAAAAATTAAAATTAGGATTATTCATCTGTGGAATAAGCAAAGTTTTAATAATATAAATTATATTTGAGATAGTGATGCTAGATGAAAAGGTTTTTGATGAAATGTTTACATATAAAATATAATTGCTAAAAGAATTAATTGAAATTTTTATAATCACATAACTAATAATAGTATTTTAATAATAGAATGGTAGAATTCAAGTAACCGTAAAGCGAGCACTCATGAATAAATTTACGTCAACTCTTTAAAAAAAAGTTTTTATGATCATCAATTTTGGAGTTGCTAAAATGGTAGATCTTTCAAGGCAACCACCCGTCTTTACAAGATCAATTTTCTATATTCTAATACATTGAAGGAATTGGAGGATGATTAAATTGGTTTTAATGGATTTAATTTTATTCTATTTGAAGATATCATCTCATGGATGTGTTGATGATTCCTGTTTAGTAGGTATAATATGCATTCATTTATGTACTATGTATTTACTTATCATGTACTTTTTTAGTTTTACATCCACTGTTTATAACGGGATTTATAAAAACTAATAATTGATATGCATTTCGCATGTTTTTTGGCTATGTCTTAGATATTATAGGGGAGCTTACTGCAGCAGAAAATGTTGAAGTCATTAACAATAATGGTAAATAAAGCAAGCGGTTGATCATTGAATTGACAGATAAAAAATAAGTTTTTCTGTTTCATTAATATTTTTAATGTAAGAAATTATAATTTTTTATGGCATTTAATTTCTACATAAAAAAAAATTTAAATTGCACGATGTGAGGAGAATTGCTGATCAAATTAACAATTATATGAAAAAAGGAATGGAAGGTCCCATAGTTATTGTGTTATAATTTGCAAAGATAAAAATGTGGAAAAGTATTTGTTATTTAGGCTTTTTTTTGTGCTTATGATTTTGTGTATTTTTTAAGTTTTGCTTGTTACTATTGTGTGCAGGGATTGCTTCACTATCAAACACCATATACTGCACAAGACTCTTTATAAATGAAGATATTGTTGATGTTTCTGAATTTAGAAACAGATTTGTTAGTTTATTATATTCGTTATTAATAAATAGTTTTTACTGTCTGATCTAAATTATTGAAAAACACAAAAATAATCTTGATGTTGGAGAGAAGCCATCACAGAGACTTAATCAGTTGTTTGACCAATCATCCTCTTCCATGACAAGTGATTTCCTTCAACTCACAGAGAAGAAAATCCTCGATGAGTTACGCGAAGCAAGTGAGGTAAAAAACTAAATTATATATTATATTTTAATGAGAATGTTAAGTGTAATTTTTGTCAATTCTACAGTTTTTATTAAGAAATCTTACAGGAGTGTGCATGTATTGTATTGGTTACTGTCCTATGCCTAGAAACTGAATACAATTGGTTCTACAATTCTTGTAAAAGGTGTAGAAAAAAATTAAGATTGATGCCGATAAGTATTGGTGCAACAAGTGCTGTGAATACGTGAAATTTGTGGTGCCAAGATATTATTTTTATACTATTTTTGTACCCATTATCTTACTATAAATTATAAATTTGTATTCCATCATATTATATAACATAATTAACTATACAAATTTATAATATCGAATATTTTATTACTATTAATCAAACGTTTATGTCTAATATAATATCTAAAATATATAAATTTAATATTTTAACTTACAGTGTATCGATCTTTTAAGTTTTAATTAAGATATTAGAATATTAGTAAGCCGACTTTTTAATTTTTATATTCGGAGCATCACGTGGGGTTATGTATTAATATAATACTATATAAAAAGTAAAAACCCCTTGAAGTCCTTATTCAAGACTTTTACCATTTTACTCTCTTAATTACCAATTTTATTACAAATTTTTGTAGTTTTCTTATGGTAATATAGGTTAATGTTGTCTTTGGATGTGATTTATTTATTTATTTTATTTTATAAAAGGGGATGCTTGAGTCTAATACAACATTAATTACAAATTCTAGACTAAGATACCCATAATAATATGATAACCATCTCTTATTCCGTGTGAAGGAGAGTCAAACATATGAATTCTAACTGAGAATTTAATTTTTAAATTATCAAAAGTTAAATTTTTAAATTTAATTAAATAATAATAATTTATGTATGTTAAAATATTTTAAAAAAATATAAATAAAAAAAAAACTCAAACTAAACTAACACAAAATACGGGTTCACGATTAATTATTATTATTATTTTTAGCATTGAGAAGGAAAAATCGATTATAGGTTTATTATTTAGAAAAATATGCACTTACTTCTAAATTACACATCAGTATGAAGTAATTATTATTAATGGTACATTTGTATAATCATATGAATTTTTTTAATTTTTTTTTTTACTAAATTTATGAAAATTATTTTAAAGTCTGTATATAATTTGGAAAATTTTTAAATGAGATAAATTAATTTAGATTTTAGTTAAACATAGTTTTTAATTAAGAATTTGTGGGATTAATATATTGTTTTGTTTATTTCATGAATATATTTTTTGAAAATTAAAGAGGAGTTGCTTTTAGATTCCTCGAGTGTTTAAGGAAAATATTAGGATATAATTTAAAAATATTTTACCGCTATTTTAGATATAATTCAATGAGCATTCTATGTTGTTGTCTTTAAAATTTTATTTTAAATAAAATTTAAATCCTTAAATTTTTCATATAAAATAAATTTTGATTCTTAATAAATAAATAAAAAACAATAGATAAAACGTTGTAAATTATTTAAAAGTAAAGAATATCATATTTCAAAAATAAGAAACTAAAAATATAATACAAAAATTAAGTATAATGAATTAAAAAATCAATTATAATTTTATTCTTTTTTTAATACAATAAAACCTTTATAAATTAATAACCTCTATTATATAATAATTTTCTTCGGTCTCAACTTAGGTCATTGAACTAAATTAATAAGATGATATTTTTCTGAAAATTCATACATAATTATATGGTTCCATTTATATTATAAATTAATAATTTGTCATTAATAATTTATTAACATTATACATATAATAGACTATGATATTTTATTAAAAAATGAATTTATTGTTACTTATTTTTTCTTAAAATTTAAATTTAGTTGGATCTTATTTTTAATTTTTCTTATTGCATATAGAAATTATGAGGTTGAATTATGTAATCAAAAGTTAATTTATTGTAATTACTTATATTTGTTTAGTAGTAGCTAGTTATAGATTGTTATTAGTTAGTAACAAGTCTGTTAGATTATTATTAGTTGTTGAATTTTAGTTTGTTTTAGTCCAGCTGAGTTGGCAGTATACGTGAACAGATGTATAAATAACTGACTCCTAAACATTATGTGAAACATTTTTACCAAATATCAGTTTTACTTTTGCTATTTCGAGATTTTGCAT
Source organism: Aleurites moluccanus (assembly GCA_948193065.1). Taxonomy (NCBI): domain Eukaryota; kingdom Viridiplantae; phylum Streptophyta; class Magnoliopsida; order Malpighiales; family Euphorbiaceae; genus Aleurites; species Aleurites moluccanus. The sequence goes on along the minus strand of CANXYC010608705.1, from coordinate 7,220 downwards.
ATTTCATAGTATTAGAATGTCACGTTCCGAATGCGACAGTTCTAGAATATGGATACACTTAAAGTTATCGGACATTTGTGGAACTCGCTAATAATCTAATTATCAATAATTTATTCTTAACTCATTTATTAATATTTAAATTCCATTTATTACTTATTAAATTTACAAAAATTTCGATAAAGTTTTTTTTTTGTAATTTTAATATTATTCTCGACCCAAAATTAGGTCTTTCAAAAATTGTACAGCTTGCACAAAAAATTATTTTTACACTCCAATAATTTGCCATCCTTATTCTCTCAACTTCACAGTTCACACAATCATATAAAACACTTCTATATGTTCATTTCATTCATAACATTACACAGTCTATATTAATGCATATTAAATATCAATATTTTTATCATTAGCATATATCATACCATATTCATTTTACCATCAGTTATCATTTCAATTCAGTAACAATTAACATATATATACACAAACTACCTAATTTCCATAATATACCCCATGGAGCTCTAGAGCATGTATAGACTGACTCCACAAAAGAAATTTATATTGGAGTCGTCGAATATCCCAAGTATGGAGGAAGAAAATTGTCTTGGGAATATCTCCTAGTACTTCTTTCCTGAAAAATAATTTAAACAACCACGGTGAGTATAAATATACTCAGTGAGTATATATACATCATTATATATATGATATATGTATATAATAACAAAATATATCAATGGAAGTTAAGTGTCAATGAATACAATAAATAAATATTAGTATGTCAAGTTTGCATGTCAAATGCTAATTAATTGCACACCAAATGCCATTAAAAGTTTGGAACAGGTAATAGTAATATCAATAATAAATAATGCTGGATAAAAGAATGAATTTCAATGGTAAGCAATATGGTTAAGGTTGACTTAAGTATTACATTTATATTCACATATAGAAGTGACAGATATTTGGCCTTGAACACGTATCATTAGCATGTAAGAGATCGTAAGGCGAGCCAAGCCTCACGGCTAGGATAAGTCTCTTTCTAGCTAGGGTAAACATTATAAATAAAACATTATACACAATGATGATGATACTTACCCACTACCCCGTCAGTAAGATAGCTCTGTCAAATCCACATATAAATAGGTCAATGAAAATCAATAACAATATTAGGTATTCATTAGAAACATTACGGTATAAATACATTCAATCGGTATACATAAGCTTACTTATCATTTGGTATCAATACATTTCAATAAGCATGTGTCAGTTTCTTTATTTGGTATAAAGGTAGCTAATCAACAATAAACATCATGGAATAAGATTAATTATTTGGTGAACATACTTTTGATAGCATTCAGGTACATGGTCAATCAAGTACAATAGATATTTCAATATCAATAACAATCAATGAATATGGATGATTTCAATCTTGAAAAAAAATTAAAGGATGATCAATAATAGTAAAGTGACATTTAATCAAGAAGAAAATATGATCTTTGATTCAACAAATCAAGACATGAATATATATAATAATGTATACATTACTCACCTCGCTAAATAACTTTACGTTTCCGCTCTTCACTTTTCTATTTTGATCTTCCACTTATATCTTCTTTAGTATTTGAAATTATACATTAATTTAAACATTAATAATTAGTATATGTCTATATGTTATACATTAAGTTTTAATTTAGTTCAATAAATTTCCATTTATTCTTATACTTAGGGTTTTTGGACTAACAACTCTCCCTTAGTAACTTTGTTCTGGCAGTCTATACTCTTTTGTATATAACTTATTCTATACATATCCAATTACTTTGATTATTTTTCTTACTTAAACTAGATATATCTCTAATACATTCAAAATTCAGACATGTTCACATTGTACACATCATATGGTGACAGTTTGAACTTATCATCACTGTTAACCCTACTACCCTGAAACTTTCACATGGACAGACTTTGTTCCGTTGCTTATAACTCAGCTATACCTACCCAATTACTTTGATTATTTTTCCCATTCACTCTATACATATGAGATTATAATATATTCAAATTTCAAATTATTTGGATCACTGTACAATTATTAGTGAATTTTCAAAATTAAACTACTGTCCTAAACTCTTTATTCTAACAGCCCCTATTTTCATACCTATAATTAATGCCATGATTAAACAATTGCAAAACCATTTTATATTAATTTAGATTACATATAAATAAATATTTTTCATGTTTATCACTTTCTCTAATTCAGACTCTAAAGTCCTCATATCAATAGAATTTTGTAACTTATGTTATGTTTATCAGTCAATTCGGGCATATTATACTTATGGCTTCATATCTCTTAAACCAAAAATCCAATTGCAAAATAATTTTACAGGACGCTAGATAAGACATAAATGAATATTTTTTATGTTGAATACTTCTTCTAATTCTTTCTCTAACTCTATCTATAATAAAAAATACAATAGCAAATTTTTTGAAACCCTGATTCTGACCAGTCACCGTTTTTGTTCAATTAATCTCTCCTCACTTCGAATTTCATCAATTCCTTTTATAAAAATCTAATAACATATTTATCTACAATTTTTATGCTTTGACCATCCTCAAATTAAGTCATCAAAATTACGGAATACTAGCTATAAATTACTTCCTTAAAACATATTCAAAATCCCCTTACAAACCCTAGTTCATCTCTTACCCTTTTTGCATATTTTACTCAATTCTTTACTAAATTAAGCTATAAAACTCTTAAATTAAATTAAAAATGAAGTTTAAGAAGTTTTACCTTGAATTAAATTCCTGTATTTGATTCTCTCTTGTTTCCCCCAAAACAGTGTTGATATCCATTTCCATCCCCATCTATTTCTTCCATTCTTCTTCTTCCTTACATCAATTTTCCTTATCTTCTTCATGGTTTCTATGGAAGGGTTAAGAAAATATTTTGGAAGCCTTGTTAGTGTATATTCCGACCAAGTTTTTCTCAAATTTGTCTAACTTATCAATTTATATACTATAATCAATTTTAAAGCCAACATAGAAAAGTCTAAACATGGTCCACTTGTACACTTTAGATGGAATGATAGAAAAATCTTAACAAATATCTCTGCCCCTAATGATGACCGGCCACTACCTTGAATATTCTAGAATTATTTAATATAAATTATTATTTTCTTGGTGGGTCCCAATCTTTAGGTATTTACACTTTGACCTACAATTTTCTTTATTTATAATTTTTACCTGATAATTTTCTGTAATTATTCTGTCTACTCTGTTTAGAATTAACCATTAATATAGGGAGTGAAATAGCTTATTTTAGGCCATTCTGTCATTTAAAAATACATTGAGTCCAATTATATATCATAGATAGTCTGGTTTCGGAAATGCCCCTAATATTGCCTTTAATAACAATTCTTGCCACTCTATTGATTTTCAGTGTTCCAAAATATTTTTCAACTATTTATTTTCACCAAAAATTCACATAAATATAGATGGCTCTTTACCCCCTGGTTTGAGTCAGAAATTCCTAAATCAACCGAACTGCTATTTCTCCGGGCGGTGTAATTAACACCAGTATTTTCAGGGATAGTGTCACAAAAGTGACCCGTTGAGATTCAAAAATTCATGAGTGTAACACTCTACCATTCTCTATATATTTCAGTAATTAATCAAGCCTATTCATACTTAAATTATTACCATATCAGTTACTATAATCCACTATATCCATCTATTGTACTGTCTCACTATCTATTGTTCTGTCTGCTGGGATATTACACAGAGCAAATCTTAAACTGACTTGAATTTTTTTTCTTTTCCTCTTTCTGATTGAAGTTTATGAGTAGTGATTTGAGATAAGAACTCGTGATGGAGACTGATCATCTAGGAGGAAACATGAATCCAAGAGAAAGAATTGCAGAGATTCGAGACAAAGATCGATCTTCAGGAGATCCACTTGCGCTTCAAAACTCAGATAATCCTGGTATGGTATTGGTGAGTGCTCCACTCACAGGTAACAATTTTCTATCCTGGAGTAAGTATATGAAAATAGCCTAAAGAGTAAGTATATGAAAATAGCCTTAAGAGCTAAACAAAAGCTAGGGTTTATAGACAGAAAATACGAAATGCCTGCCATAGGATCTGAAAAGTTTGAAACCTGGTAGAGAGTAGATAGTATGGTCATTTTATGGATACTTAATGCAATGTCTAAGTATTTAGCAGAGGCGTTTCTGTATGCTAGTAATTATAAGGAGTTATAGGAAGAGAAAAAAAGAAAGATTTGGGAAAAGCAACGGGGCTATGATTTATCAGTTGCACAGAGAAATTAGCTCAATAACTCAGGGAAATATGTCAGTTGCTGTTTATTATACTAAATTGAAGAAGCTTTGGGATGAACTATTGCGTTTAATGCCTATCCTAAAGTGCACCTATGGTGCTGCTAAAGGTATAGCTGAAATAGGTTGCTTGAACAAACTAGTACAATTTTTAATAGGTTTGAATGACAACTATGACCATATTATAAATTAGATTCTAATTATGGATCCTTTGCCTAGTGTCACCAAGGCTTACTCCATGGTCTTGAGAGTTGAAAAGCAAAGGGAAATTCATAACTTTACTGGTGAAAATATTGAGAATAGTGCACTGTTTGTGAGAAATCAAGACTTTAAAAGAGGTTATGGTAAAGGAAATGATAAGGAGAATAGCTATGGGAGAGGAGTTGACATGGAGAACAACAATAAGACAAACTCTTGGAAGAATAAAGATTATTGTAGAGATTCAAGGAAAGGTGATAGATATTGTGACTATTGTAACATGCCAGGTCACATTAAAGATACATGCTTCAAATTGTATGCATATCCAGAATGGTTTGATGAAAACAAGAAGAATCATATGCTTAATAAAGATGAAAATAGGCAGAGAGAAAGATTTCAATATAGGGCTGTAGCATAAATTAATGACAGTCCCTTGGAGGAAGTCTTGAATGATCAAGATCAAAATAAGCAAGAAGATCTCAATAATGTGAGCTCTACATTAGTTCAGAAGGAGGTACAAAGGTATTTAAAAGGCAGGTCTGTGAGCAGTGAGAATGCTTAGGTACATAACATCTAATTGCATTACATTGCTTTGATTTTAGTCTTAGGGATGTGTGGATCATTGACTCAGGGGCTGCAAATCATATTTGTTTTGACATTAGTGTTTTTACCTCATTTTTTAAGCCATTCATATTTGTATGATAAAACTAATAGAGTTGTTAAAAACATAGGAATGATATAATTACTATCACGACCCACACTATAGGGCTGTGACGGTCTTAGGGCACGGGAATAAATCATATAACCAGTGCCACGAAGAACCCAAGTTGTATGCTTTCATTTCACTTAATCATTTTTAGGACATATTTTTTTTTTTTAAACACCTTGAGTTTACAGAAAATCGGACAGAGTCTCTTCTGTAATATTAACACACCCCAAATAGAAAAACATCACAAAAACACTTCTAATGTCAATATCAAACTCCAAGTCAACCTCCAATGTACAATTCACATCAATTCATACTCACACAACTCATATCAACTTATGTAATGACTTCATGTATCACAGGTCATTTAACAGTTCTCTATAATACTATTCATACATAGGCAAATATCTCATACAAGCTTACCATAGCAGCTGCACCCTGTTGATATATACACATTCATATTCATATATCAAAATATACACTCACATCATAACATACAAATATACATATTTACATATCCACAAGTCATACTCAAATATATATATATATATATATATATATATAATATCATGGAGTATTATACTTCTACACTAGGGGAAGACTATACATCTACACCACGGCTGGAAGATAAAGAGTAGCCGGGGATGTCCGCGTCTCACTCTCCTTTCCCTGAAATGGTTCAACATAGAGGGGTGAGTATACAATACTCAGTGGATCTATAAATATGAAATGCATTACTAATTTATAGATACACATCTGATTATTTATGATAATATTAAGTATGATGCCAATTTATCTGTATGAAGTCAAATATAGATATCATGATAGTAAACAATATAAGACAATTATAGATGTGATGAGATATGACAATATGACAGAATGGATCAAAATGCATAAGATAAACAGGATTGGGTCAAATAATTGAGTAACACTGTTATTTTTGTCCACATCTCCATTTCCATATAAATGTCATAAGGAGGATCAATCCTTATGGCTAGAGACATATCCTTATCTCTAGCTAGGGCAAGTAGTACCAGTGTGCACACCGTCAAGGGAATTACTCGCTACACCATCGAAGTAGCCCTGTTATATTACCATATGCAAATGTCCCAAACCATGATGAAAATGTAACAAGTATAATTCACATGAGGTGCCAAATAGTCAATATATCCATATAATCATGTATAGAACAAATTGGAAACAACTTACAATTTTGGCCCATCGGGCACAGTTGCGCTGTCGCAGCGACTTATCAAATTACGGGTTCATTTCTCATTTTTCAGTGACTTTCTGGTTTCACATATTAACAACATATATGATGCAATTTTAACATCTAAGATGCAAGTATATACATATATAGGATGATTGGGCTTGATTTGAGGTCAAACCAGTTATTAGAATGACTTTTATAGCCATTTCCGTTTCAGGTCATTTTATGCCATTTCGACAACCCAAATTTTGGCCGATTGGCGCGTTTAGGGGCAAAATTGACCATATTGGTCTACAATCAATCCGACATGGTCAAAACTCATATAATATGTCCAAATGCATGTACCTTAAGCTAGAAATGCAATAACACGTCTATAAACCCACCTTGGGTGCAAGAAATCAAAAATCCCCTCCAAGGCTCCGAGCGGTTACTGCTCGCCCACCTTCTCCTTTCCCTTGGAGGACTCCCCTATATACACACCAACTCTCCGATAAGACACCATATCAAACCAACATAGCACATTCAAATACATATATACACTCATTTCAAACAAGTTACACATGCCACTTTCATATTCAAGGTCCTTATTTCACTAAGTCACTTTGTTGTTCCAAAACAATGCTCATAAGGAGTTTAAACCCCATTTTCATTCTATACAACATCAATAACATATCTTATAAGCATAATCAAACAAGTTTGGGTTCACGTTCTAGCCTAGGTTTCATGCCAAAGCATTTTGAACTTTATTGGTCATAAAGACCTAAATACATTTCATATCCAATTC
>CANXYC010608676.1:0-22342 GCA_948193065.1 Aleurites moluccanus | reverse complement strand
CTTTAGAGCTCCGCATTGTTATTTTCAATGTCAGGTTTTATTGTTCAGTGGTAAGTCAGGCTTACTACGGGTTCCGGAAGCTTTATGCTTTCCCGTTCCCTAGTGCCGGTCACGTGCCCAATTGGGGTTGGGTCGTGACATGCAGCATCCGCCAACGAACTCATGGTAAAGCATAAGCATAAGGGGAAAAAATCTTGAAGAGCACCAATCTACTCAAGATGATCCTAGCTTGATACCTGACAATTATAACAAAAAACAGAAGAGCAAAACACATCTAGTACTAATCAATCCATATCATCACATTGCACCCCTCCTCCTTAGTCCGGGCTTGGGACCGGCTATGTGAGACACCACACAGGCGGAGTTACATGCATACAAACAATCACAACACAGGAAAAAAAAAAAAGATCTCACAAGAGCAGCAAACAATTCCAAAATTTAAGTGCAGTCCTGCATGCATATACCAGCACACCAAGGACTAATCAGTGACATTAGACAAAACATAACACCAATAATTACATGACAGTTCGGCAACAAGAAATGCTCCTGGAAACCAATTTCTAGAATATTCCTCGACATCATCATGAACCATCAAACAAAAAAGGAAGCCACTACTTGACCATCGAACTTCAGACAGAGCAAGATACATTGCATGATGAACGGCAGCTTCAATATTTTCACAACATTTTTCTGAGAACAAAAAATTCGCATGGTAACTCTTTTGGAAGCAACTCTAACAGCCATTACTCAACTAGAAGATACATTTGCACGGTGAACAGCAGCTTCAATACATTCCCAACATTTTAAGAGAAATAACTTTTAGTGTTCTTGCATAGAACAAACTGATCCCCATGCCAATTTCATCACTATATAATCAAAATGACAATCAACTTGCAAGGAAGCTTAGAATAGCCAACCAATTTTTGTATGCCTAAAATTCACTGTGAAATGTCCATGAATTTCTCAATAGCTTTGCATCCTGGAAAAGCTAGAATCCAAGGCTCATATTCATACTTCTGAATAGAAATTTCTCAACAACTTAAGCACGAGAAAAAGGTATCCCCACTCCACATAATAGCAAACAATGGCAAGTCACTTGAAGAACATACTCTTTAACTGATAAGAAGAAACAAAATTGATGATCAAGATGCAGAGAAATGGCTGACCAATCCTCTTAATTAACCCCATAAAACCCAAAGTATAAAACTTCATATCATAGAAATTCCTAATAATACTAATCAAAACAGCCCACCGCATCTTTCTGAAATAAGTAGTCAGGGGTCAATGAAAAAAGAGGCATTAGGAACTTGAAAAGATAATTGCTCCAACTATTTAAACACAAGAAAGGGGAAAAAAAAGGCAGGTCTGAATATAAGACCATAACAAAAAAGCTACTTGATCAATCTTCAACTGCACATTTCTCCACCCCTGATAGAATCCTAGAGAACCACAATACCTACACTCAGAATCAACTACATGTAGCAAAAATACAAGCACAAAATATTGACAAGGATTAAAAAAAAAAAAAAAAAAAAAAAAGAAAAACCCTTGTTGAATCAAACACTTCCTGGATTGATTCTGGTCAATACAGTTGATGAATTTCTCTTTGAAGTAAAGGGATCCAGAAAAACAAGCATCCAAAGGTCACATGCCTATTTTGAGTTTGAAACATGCTCACAGCTGTATCCACAAAGCAGGAAACCAAAAATATATAATCAGGAGGCAATTCTTCTTGTATTACTTTTGCAAAGAAAGAGCAAGAAAGGAAATAAGCTTAAGTTTGGGAGTTGAGGAACAATGACAAGGAAGCAACAAGAACTCATATTTACAATTCCTAAGTAATAATATTTATCAGAAGGCCAAAACAAAAAAACTCCCTGATCATCTTTAGCCCATTGAACCCCTGGGAATAAATGCAACTAAACAATCATCAGATCCTAGAGTCATTCACTAGGGAAAACACAAATGGTTGAAACTAACAAAAAAGGGGGAAGAGAAGTCCCTGATCAATTTTTACCCTTTGCCAGCATGTTGGGTTAAAATGTAAAGAACATTTCCGAATAAATTTATCCATAAGTTACTTCAACACAATGGATGGGAATCCTGGAAAATAAAAATCAGGTTCAGAATGTACCACTATCAAGGAAGTATATAAATAATATTATTGATTAACATCCAAGAGAATTCCTTGTTCAAACTTAGTCCACATCTTCAACAGAAGACGGGAACGAACCTCTGGGGAAACAACAAGCAAACCTCCATATTTTTAGTACAATTTGTAGAGTAGAGCCACTTCAACTACAAATGAACTAATTAAAACACAAAAATAAGCTCAAGACAAAGTTGTAAGTCACCCTTCAAGTATTTTCAGGAGATCAGGCCAAATATTCCCTGACAAACAAATATCTGCAGGAAAGCAGTTCAAGCTTAATTATTCAACTTGCTAAATGTGCAGTTGTTCTATAACCATAAAAAATTAATTAAAAAACAAAGTTTTAAGAGTCACTAATTTCACGAGGTCAGGCCAAATATTCCATGACAGAGAAGTATCTGCAGGAAAGCAAATCTCCGATTTTAGTTCAATTTTCAAAAAACAAAAGTTGGTGAAGAATTATAAATAGACTAATTAAAACAAGAAAATAGACATTAAGGAAGAGCGAACTCAGTTTTGAAAGGCACTCAATGTGTTTCTGTATGTTAGTCCAATTGAATAATCCATCTCAAAGCGCCATCTCCAGGCCAGTTAACCAAGGAAAAAAAGCCATTTTAAAAAATCATGAAAAAGAAACATACGACACAACTAAAGCATTAATCAACATCCGCATAAATGCCAACTTAACAAGAACAAAGGACCTAAAATACTCCCTTGTAGTACTGGGCCAAAAACCAAATTATGGTATTTCTACGAAGTCCCAATGACCCTGAAGACAATTAAGAGAAACACAAGACGTGAACATTATGCAGCTCAATAAGAAGAAATCAATAAGAACGAATGGTGGGCAGCATATTTGCTTATCAAACAATTCTGGATTAAAATGTTGGCGAAGTCTATGATTAAAACCAATCCCTTTCTGAAACAGCAACTAAAAATCCACTTCTAGTTCTTATCCAAAGAATCATCAGCAAACCTAGCGCATAAGAAATTACGAAGCCCCACATGACAAATCTTTTTAATGAAATGAACTTAAAATCATCATAGAAAAGGTTGTGTGGTAAATATACAAAACCCGGAAGAATGAAGTGGAGAATTGCCATAATCCAAACCAAAAATGCCATAGCCTCCATCAATTTTCTTCAAATTGCAATCGCTACCCTAGCGAAACACCAAAAATAACACACATCAAACTTCATTTCAAGAGAGAGAGAGAGAGAGAGCAATTCATCAATCATCAATCATCAAGAAGAATTATGATATTGTCGAATCAAAACTTCCTGGATTAACCCTAGTCAATACAGTCCATGAATTTCTCTTTGCACTAAAGGCTGGAGGTAAAAAAAAAAATTGTTGTAATGCCTGTTTTGAGTTTGGAACATGCTCATACTCACCTGTAACCACAAAGCGGGAAATTAAAAATAATTTAATCGGCTGGCAATTTGTCTAGAATTTATTTTTCAAGGAAAGAAAAGCGAGAGTTAAGGGACAACATAACATGATTAAAAACCAACCCCCTTCTGAAACAGCAACTAAATCTCCACTTCAAATCCTATCCAAAGAACCATCAACAAACCTAGTGCACATGAAATTATAAAACTCCAACACAACACACCAAATCTTTTTAATGAAATGCACTTAAAATCATCATAGAAAAGGTTGCGTGGTAAATATATAAAACTGGAAAGAATGAAGTGTAGAATTGCCACAATCCAAACCAAATGGGCTTCAGTCAATGCAATAGCCTCCATCAATTTTTCTTCAAATTGCAATCGCTACCCTAGTGAAACACCAAAAATAACACGCATCAAACTCCACTTCTAAGACAGAAAGAGAGCAATTCTTCAATCATCAGAAGAAATTATGATATTTTTTGAATCAAACACTTCCTGGATTGACCCTAGTCAATACACAGTCTATGAATTTCTCTTTGCACTAAAGGCATCCCCATAAACAAGCATGTCGGAATGCCTGTTTTAAGTTTGAAACCTGCTCATACTCTAGCTGTAACCAAAAAACACTCTAGCTGTAACCAGAGAGCAATTCATCAATCATCAAGAAGAAATTATGATATTATCGAATCAAACACTTCCTGGATTGACCCTAGTCAACACATGCTCCATGAATTTCTCTTTGCACTGAAGGCATCCCCATAAACAAGCATGTTGGAAAGCCTGTTTTAAGTTTGAAACATGCCCATACTTTAGCTGTAACCACAAAGCAGGAAACAAAAAAAAGTTAATCAGGAGGCTACTCGTTTACTTTTCAAGGGGAGAAAAGTTGAGGAACACTGAAAAGGGAATCTCATGTTCATAATTCTCAGTTAAGGAGAAATTTTCATCAGAAGGCAAAAAAAAAACAAAAGCAAAAATTTTAGAAAGCAAGTTCAGCCCATTGAACACCCTGGAAACAAATGCAAATAAACAATCTCAGATCTTAGTGCCATTTGCTAGGGAAAACACAAATGGTTAAAAGTGACCAAAACAAGGAGGAAAAACTCCGTGATCAATTTTTTCCCTGTGCCATCATCTTGGATTAAAATGTAAAATTAGTTCTAGATAATTCTGTCCATAAATTTTTTCATACAATGGATGCAGTCCTGAAAAATCCTAATCAGGCTCAGAATCTGCTACTACCAAGGAAGTAAAGATATAAATAACATCACTGATTAATATTCATGAGACCCCCCTTGTTCAAGTTTAGCCCACATCTTCAACAGAAGACGCAAACGAACCCCTGGAAAACAAGAAGCAAACCTCCATTTTTAATTCCACACAAGTAGTTGTTATATAACTATGAATGAGCTAATTAAAATACAAAAATAAAGCTCAAAGTAGACGTCATATTATGTATTTTCAAGAGGCCAGGTTCAATATTCCATGACAAACAAATATCTGCAGGAAAGCAAATTTCGCAGTTTAGTTCAATTTGCAGAAAAAAGAGTTGTAGTGGAATTATAAAGGAGAAAAATTAAAACACAAATATAGATATTAAGAAAGAATGAACACAGTTTTAAGAGGAACTTGTTTTATTTCTAGATGTTGAGCCAATTGAATAATCCATCCCAAACCAACATCTGCAGGCAAGTGAACCAAGAAAAAAAAAAGACATTTTAAAAAATCGTGGAAAAGCAACACAAAATTGAAGCTTTAATCAATACCCACATAAACGTCAACTCAACGAGAACAAAGGGCATAAAATACTCTCCCCTAGCCAAAAGCCAAATTACGGTGTTTGTACAATCCCAAAGACCCCGAAGACAATTAAAACACACACAAACAATGAACACGTTTAAAATCTTGGTCCATGTGAAGTCCACGAGTTTCTCAATGTTCAGATCCTGAGAACTGAAGACTCACATTCTTGTTTGTAGAAAGAAACTTTTTAACAAATACATGGACAAAAGACTTCCTGGTCAAGAAAAGTCATGTACGGAAAGGCTACCCCAATATTCATAACTGAGTCGAGAAGGAAAAAAAAAACTAATGATGGTGATGAAAAAAAATTCTAAGACAACACAGTTCAAAATTAATTTCGTATTCTTCATATATTAAAAGCAGGAAATCAAAGTGATCAATCGCACTTCCTCCAAAATAAGGTGGCATGAAAAACTCTAACTATTGACATTATCACCAGAGGAGGGCAACCAAAGAAATAAAAAACCAATACTTCCTGAAAATTCTCAACTCCACACCTCTTCAAATTCAAAACACAAAACCACCAGGAAACACCGAACATGCCACAGCTCGGATTTTAGGTCAATTAGCTGAAAATGATGTTCAGTAAGAAAAACAAACGCACAAAAAGGAGAGGTAAAAAAAAATAAATAAATAAAACTTCCAGATCACCCTTTGCCATCTTGTTTCCTATGCATATAGGAATAGAAACAAATTGATGTTGTGATCCATATTGATCCTCATAGTTCATCGCAAAATGATAGAATACTGGAAGATCACAAGACCAATACTCAGAAATCAGAATTGACCACTAAATAGGATACATGAGCATCAATTTAAAGAACAAAGAGATCCCCTCATAAAGATCTCTGTGCTTATCCAGCATATTGGAGACGGGACCCTCGTGAAACAAGCAACTAGACCTCCACTCTTAGTTCCTATAAACAAAGACAACCATGCAAAGATCAAATATAAAACACAAGGTTGGTCCAAACCGACGTCTAAAGTCTATTCTAACTGAAGAGGACCAGAAATGATAATAATAATAATAATAATAATATAAATAAAGGAATTCAAGACCAAAAGAGAAGGTTTGCGCGATAATATAAGAATAAACCATAATACATTTCAATCAAAATTGTTGTCGGCTCAATCAATGTCTTCTATTAAAAAAACCCTAGCGCATCATAAAAATGAACCAAAACTCCACTTTCCATGGGAGCTAAAGCAATTCTTCAATTATCAATCATCAATTTAAAACATACGTTCAAAATTTAAACACCACCTCCCTCGAACAAAACTAAAATCGCCCAAACATATTATACCTTGCTCTTCAAGCCTGCCTCATATCTGTTTATTCCCATCCTAAGACCACAAAACAACCAAAACAATAATCTTTCATCATATTGATGATCAAATAAATTGAAATTAAAATTCGTCCTAAGAAGCTCTAAGCATTAAGACATCTAACGTGTGAACAAAAACCAGTAATGAAAAATCTCGACCAAACCAACGTTTGCTTCACATCGGCAAGCCCGCGTCGATACGATCTACCAAATTCCAAGCTGAAATCCAACCACCAAATCATGCGCGCACTAATATCTACGAGAACCTATAGATCTCAGATCGTAAAAGCAAAAGAGCAAAACAAAACAATCAAGATATCATAAAATCTAGACACGAAAAAGAGGAACCGCATCACCGAGCACTTGGATCCATTCCAGCACCCTGACCCAGAACCGAAATGATCGAATTGTGAAAGGAGAAATGGATGGTATTTATAGGATTTTTCGGAATCACAGAGTTGGTTCCTCGTGGACGCGGTTTCTATATTATAAGGCGGTGGACCGTTGAATTAGCTTGATTTGCACGCGTTCGTAACTTATAAAACAATCAATGCAGCTCAGCGTCAGATAAAGACAGGCCACGTGACAATGACATGGTCGGTTGGCTAGAAAAATTAATAAAAAAATAATCTGCAGATTTGTTTTTTTCTTAGAAGATATAATTCATTGATATAAAAAAAATCATTTACAATATATCATGTAATAAGGAAACCTGGGCATAAAAATTACTAATAAAATAATAAACTTAGGGCATTTTTAGCCATATTATTATCTGCCTAATTACATTTTCTTTTAACATAATAGAAAGAGAAGAATTAAGCCAAATACATTCATAGTATTGTGGTAAAGCAATCAATTCTTTGGATGCATTAATAATATTTAAAGTATCATCTTCAAAAATAACATGTTTAAACCCTCTATAAATTGCTAATTAAATAGCTAAAGATAAATAAATAAAAAAACTTGTTATTGAAAAAAAATATAAATTTTACATATATTAATAAAGAATAAATGAGTTTTGTATTGTTTATTAAATTTTTTATAAAATTTTTTAGTACTAATATTTTATCGGTATTTTTTTTTTAAATTTATAATAAAATAATAATAATTTATAAAAAATTATTTAGCTTGAAATCTACAAACGACGATCAAACATAATTAAACTAAACTGATAATTTAATTATAATAATAATTTAATTTAAAAAAAATTTAAAATAAAATAATTAATTTAATTTAATAAAAACTCTTCAAATATATTAATCCAAACCAATACCGCCCTTAACAGCTACATTAGTAATAAAAATAAATCGTTTAAGGGTCCAGATTAAAACTTTGGAAGTATTATCCTTGTAATAATAG
The DNA here is from genome assembly GCA_948193065.1 of Aleurites moluccanus. Taxonomy (NCBI): domain Eukaryota; kingdom Viridiplantae; phylum Streptophyta; class Magnoliopsida; order Malpighiales; family Euphorbiaceae; genus Aleurites; species Aleurites moluccanus. The sequence goes on along the minus strand of CANXYC010608676.1, from coordinate 14,309 downwards.
CACAACAGCCTAATTTTTTATTTTTATCCACAGCAGCATCTAAAATTCAATTTTACCGTGTAGGAGGGGTTTCCACACCATATTGGAGCTGAATAAAAAAAATAATTTGTAGATAACTATTTATATCTTGCGCGTTTGATTTAAGCAATTTTTTTTTAAGGAAAAATATTTTGAATTTTTTAAAATTTGTTATTTTATATTTAATTTTTTTATTTTAATAACTTTTTAATATTTAAAAATAATCTTATAAAAATATGTTTAGCGATTTTTCTATTATCAAAATATTAATTTATAAACTCTTGTTTTTTTTATTATTTACAACTCTCTAATTTTATTTTAATATTTAAAAATTCATAATTTCTTTTTTTTAATTTTAAAGATTTTAAAATTATAAATAAGATTCCAATAATAATAATAAAAAAAAAGCTAAAATATTTATGAAAACCGTGAAAATTATCCTTTATTTTCAAACTAATAAGAAAAATAATATAACATACTTAAAAATATTAGACACTAATTATATAATTTTTAGATAAATTATAATTTAATCCTTAAGTTTTAGTATGAAAAATAATATGATTCCTATATTTTGAGAAATATATTATTAATATATTTACCTATAAAATTATTTAATCATTCAGTTTATTTTTTTCGTTAAATACATTTAAAAAAACTAAAATACCTTTCCCTCATTTTTTAATTTTTCATCTCACCTAAATAAAAAATATATATATATATAAAACAAAAATATAAAAATGTGGATTTTGCAGAGTCTAACATTAGTAAGAAAATAAATAATAATAAAATTAGATTTGGAAACACAATATAATGAGCAAGAACCAAAAACTCAAAATCTAAATTTGATTAACATTCTTTTTATGAACCCTAAGGTACCCATTTTAGCATTAAATCCTCCAAGAAGCAAAATTAAATTTTATGTTCTTTAACTAAGTTAGCATACACTGAACTGAATAAACAAAATTACATGCTCTTAAATGGCATTTCTATTTTGAAAAAGCTTAAATCTTTACAAAATACGATAAATGCAACTTCAGATTCAGTAAAAAAAGTGGGCAACACAATCAAATCCATAAAATTAACAACCAAATAAATTTTGTAAAGTTAAACCAATGGCCACCATAAGAATATTGGGTACCCACGTCACAACCCTAAACATCAATAAAGAAATTAGCTTTTTAGCATAATTTAAAATTAAACCAATGGCCACCATAAAAGTGAAGTCAAGATGGACGTACCTGGCAATTGGAGGTTGTGGGATCATGGCGAGACCAAAAAAGAGAGAGGAGGTTTGTATACGAGCAAAGTTCGGGATGGAATTGGGCTCGCACTACCTCGATGTGGTTAGTGGGGTTGGTGCAAATCAATTTGTAATTAGGATCGTGGACGTCACCCTGAGAGTAGCCGACCTCCCCCTTAACGACCACAACGAGTCGCTAAAATGCCAGCTCCACTCCCTAGAAAGCAACTTGCTTCGAATTGAGCAAATTGGTGAGTAGGGTTATTGGGTTGTGGTCAAGGGCAGGACGATTGGAATAGGATGCTGATTGTGAAGCTTTCATGGTAGAAATTAAGGTTATGGGTAGGTTGAGGAAGAAAGAAAGGTGTGAGTGCAATGTTGAAGATGATGGTGATTTTAAAGATGATACTGCAGGTGCACGAGAAAAGAGTAGGAAAAGAAATTAGAGAAGGAGTCTCTTATGGAGGTTGTAGAGAAGGAATAAAAGTTACAGAGACTTTTCTTTAAGATACAGATGAGAGAAGGTGGAGAAGTGAAGCAATGAGGAAATGAGGGTATTTTAGGGTATAATTATATTTTTTATTTTTAATTTATTTTTAACTAAAAATATACAAAAAAAATTCACGGAATGATAAAATATAGAAATTTAATTATATATTTCTCAAAATAATAATAGTTTTAAATTAAAATTTAGTGGTTAAATTGTAATTTATTTTTTAAAAATAAATAAATAAATAATCAAGAGCTGATCCATGTACAGTTGTGGCAAGGGGCCTTATGGGCTATTTAGATATTCCTGTCCAAATCCATTCCAGAAGGCAATGAAATAGTAAGAAGCCCATTTTTATATTGAGCCTCATCTATATTTGATGTGTTCATAACTTTCAACTTGAGCCTTGTTGGAAATGAACGACAGGGAGATTAATCGTAGGAAGTTAGAATTTTTTTCCTTTTTTATTTTAGAATGAAAAGTATGAATTTTTGAAAAGTATCTAGTACAAACGCATTTCTTCAATGCAATTTTAATAATTTATTGGAAAAAGGTAAAAAAAAAAAAAAAAAAAAAAACTTGAATTATCTTGAAATTTTCAATTAAACTCTTTATCTTTTATTTATGGTAAAGAAGTGTATAAACTTTTCAAATTAAATCAATTAAACTCTTTGTATTTTTTTTTTCCACTTAAACCCACAAACTCAGAAAAATAATCTTATATTCAATTTTATCTAGAAAAATAATCTTATGTTCAATTTTATCTATCTTGATATTGATTTCTCTTTCTACTACTTAATACTAACCCTAATGTATAATTATACAATATTATATTAGAGTTATTCCTTAATTATATTTTTCAGTTTGACTTGTTAATTTTTCAATTTTAAAATTTTAAAGTTTCACTCTTTTGTCAATTTTATTCACAGAATAATTATTTATTTTATATAATATAAAATATATTATATTATATTTTAGACTTAATAGATAAATTTATCTTAAATTTTATATATTTTTATAATAATACCTAATTCTTTTACTTTTTTCTGTCAATTCTACCTATTTTAAAAAATTTTGTAATTTTGCTCTCCATTAATTGTAGGAAAAATTTTATTAATTAAAACACCAAAAGACTTGATCCTTAAACTTATTATAATAACAATTTAATATTTCAAAATTTTATTGAATTCAACAGAATTCTTTAACTTCGAAAATTTGATTGATTGATTCATTAATTTGATTTTTTTTTTCTCTAGCTACCAGAATATTTCCTCTAGCAATTTACATGGTTATGAAAGAATAAAACAATGTAAAGAAGCAGCGGGCTGATCATCGAGATAAAAAAAGGGAGAAAATTCATATTCTGAACGTTTAACTTCAACGCAGCCTGCCACAGCTACTCACAATTCGAGTAATGAAGGATGTGGAACAGTGAATGCAGCACCACTGCATTCAACTTATCAACGGCTTAGCCTTGCCTATGTGACCCATACTATTAACTAGATCTTTTCGGATGCAAACAGGGAACATATTGATATCCTTTAGCAATTTCAACCGCCAGAGTACATAAGGGAAACTCAATTGATCCCGAGAAGTGAAGCGGACCACTTCATTAAACCAGAGGCACATGAATAGATTAGTCAATGGTGTATGCTCCCTCACAATGACCGACGCTTCATTTAAAGCTGCATAAATGATTAATTTGTTGATAGCCACATCAATATTGACTCGTATTTCTATAACGCCAAAAGGAAAAAAGAAAAACGTTGAGATGATATTAGCAAACTCAGACAAATCATATTAGTTCCATGCTTTTAGGCTATAAATCAATTCTAAGATGTTACTTTCTCAAAGTCCAGTCTCTCCTCCAAGAGCAAATTTTCAGTCAATAAACAGCTACATGAGATCTAAATTAAATCATGAAGATGGATGCAATGATGGTTTAAAACTCACTTTTGGCTTGTATCATTATAGCAGATTTTGTTACCAATGCAAAATCGCACATGACAATATCAAAGGAAGAGCGACTTACCCTTGTTTCCATTATATCTCTTATCTTCAGGCAAGCCATCCCGTTGATACTGTGTCAACTGCACCTCAACTTCTTCTGGGGTGGCTTTGTGTTTCTTGACAACAGCTGCAGCCTCCTCATACACACTGCTGCGAGCTCCATGTTGTGAAATTGCTAATACAGAATTTGAACGCCAAAGAAGAGCTTCTAGAACACCTAAAGCGTCTCTTCGAAGTTGGGATTTTGAGTCTACCCAAATAGAGTACTTGGCTTGAGGAAAGAGACGATGTCCCAACATCTGACAGCAGCAGAAGTGAAATGAATCCTCACAATAACATCAATCAAAGAACACCAGAGGAAGGAAAATATACCATCTCAATAAATTGAAAGCATCATTGACAGTAGGGCAAACACGATTAACAAACGAGAAAAAGACAATCTTTCTGAAATTCTTGACAGTAAACCAGATACAACTCAGGAAATATTTTCTCTCATCATTTCCCATTTATAAGTGGATCAATAACTATTTTGCCTTCATTGGTTTATAGACTCAGTCATAGGAAACACAATCTCCATATGTAATAAGTCCGTTTAAGACGGAATACACAGATGATGACAACCATAAATAAACCCATTGAGGAAATCAATATCTGCATAAAATCAGAAGCAAAAGAAGGAGCAATTGCAAACGATAATGTCACAGACATATGCTATATAGTATAATATGATAGTGTAATACTACAATACCTTTGGAATTTTACCATTTAACCTTTGGTCTGCAAAAGGAAGATCCCTTACAACCACAATGCGCCATTTCCCAATAAAATGGTCCTCACCAATTCCGCGCCCCTTTGATTCCTGAGTTGCTAGAGTGATTTCATCCCAAAATGCAACATAGCAAACCTGCACCGGCGTAGTCAAAATACAGAGTGCTTGTTGATGTCCAAGCAACGAAGCAAGATTCCAACAACCTTGAATCTAACCTTTTGAAGTGATGTGTGTGACATGCCAATGGGTTGATAAAGGTCATCTCCACCACCAAATGCACAAGTTGACACCACAACTTTGCAGGTTTGCATGTAACTTTTGTCCTCATCAGAGATCTTAAACCCTCCATTTTCACTGTAAAAACCACAATGTATTTCAGCTGTTTCATTCACCTGAAAGCCAAAATTTCCAAGCAATATCAGCAAGAACCAAAGGATAATGAAAAAGTTTAACATCAGTCACATGCCTTTGTTGCATTCTAACATTAAATATCATAATCCTATGAATCATCCCGAATCAGTTCAATGATGTGAAGATGCAGCTTATAACCTTAAAACTTCTCTCTCTTTGGTGAAAGGTTTGGTCTCCAGTAAATAAATTAAATCTTGTACCCTCTGTGAGCTGTTGAGAGAGGGTACTATTCCATCCTCCACGTTGTGCATCTTTCTCTGATATGTATGCCACATTTTTAACAGGACTATTGAATTCATGATGAATGGGAATATCTAGATGTTGAAGTTCTTCAAGAGGTAGTAGCTTCAAGCAACCTGATACCATCCACAAATGTGTGTCACAAATGGTTTTTCAGTTTCACAGTTTCAAATCTACTAGATTTCAGATGATCAAAGCCATCATCACATCACACACTTCAAACAAAGTGCAATCATCATCGTCATCTAATTATCAAGAAGAGCTGCAACTCTAACCAAACATCACAAGACACAATGAGCAGATAATAAAGTGTAGAAAACAATTACTACTTACGCGGTGGGTCAAGCCGATCCAAATTCCCTCCCACATTCTTCTTCGGGTCACCAATTCTCCGGTTGAATTTCAGATCCGGTGTCTTCGTTCCGTCGTGTTCTAATTTCAAATCCAAACTCGGTTTTTTACCAATTCTCGAAGCTTCGTACACGAGTAACACAGCTGCAGGAAGTAAAATCAAAACCATCCAATATTTCAAGAGAAACCTGAGAACACGCTGAGCCAACTCGTTCTTGATTCGATGCCCCTGCTGTTTCTTGCGCTTTCTACGTACTCGGACCCGCATCCGACCGAGTTCGTCCGATTCCTCGTCCGAGACGGCGATCGAAATACTGTTGTTGAAAGTAGACGACGACATTGAGAAATACTTGATTGCAGTGTGAAATTCGAAACTGAAATTTGGGGAATTAGAGATTGGAAGTACCACACTGCGAACTGCAACCCTCCATAGATAATAGTAAACAGTGAGTTATGAGTTACCGATCCAGCAAATCGTACAAGGATGGATCCACACTGGTGTTTTTGGGTTTCCTTTGCTTTTTCTTTTTAAAAAATTAAAAATTTAGATTTTTTATTTTATAAATTTATAAAAAATTCATTTATTTATAATAAAAATAAAATTCATGAATTTAAAAGATATTTCTGTAATAAAAAAATAATTACAAATTTATTTTTTTTTAAATGAGAATTTTTTTAAAATTTCAAATTATATATAAAATTTTAAAAATTTTAAAAATAAAAAATTATAATAAATAAAAAAATTTGAATAATTTATGAATTTTGACTATTTTTTATTAATCAAATAATAAATTTTAAACTTTAATAAAATTTATAAATTTTTTGAAATTTTTAATTCAAATTTCTCTGTCAAAACATGGCTTGAATGTATTTCTCCTCCAACACACATAGGTTCACTTTAATTTAAATCCAACCTAATAATTTCACATATTTTCTCATCCTAATTTTCAGAATTATAAATTTTTGTGTAGGTGTAGGTCAGGTACATATGGTTGTTTTAATTTTTTTTAAATATTTTCTACTTAAAAAATTAAGACCAAATCAAACCAATTCTTTATTTTTTATGGCGGATAATTAGATTTTATTTATAATATTTGATATAATTATTAGTTTGATCAAGAGTTAATTTTATATCAAATATCATACAATGTAAATAATATATCTTGATTAAAATATATATATATATATATATATATATATATATATTTCTCTACCTATAATTTCAGAGGTCATTTGAAAGTAAAATGGTTCAACAACTGTTAACTGACAATGAAATTTGGAACTTCTTTGGCAGGATGGAATACTAACAAACTATACAACAAAGAAAGGAACGAAAAACAATTCTAGTCATTTAGTTTAAATATCAATGATTGAATTCAACTTCAAAAGAAATAACACTAGCGACTTCTATTAATACTCCCTCTTGAATTACTCATTCACACTTAAACCTTAGAGAATATACAGTACAGTAAACCTATGAATTTTATCAAGCCTGTGTCCACGAAACAGACCGAGTAATAATAAAGAAACTAATATATATGAGCCTTCTTTTTATTTTAAAAGAAAATGAAAAGGGGGAGTGTGGAGAGTAAGAGTAGCCAAGTAAAATTCCAATGGCAACAGTAATTTGCCTAGATTATGAAAAGCCAAAATTAAGCTGTTCCTCACCCCGCCATTGATGAATCACTATATTAATTATATATCAAATAATTAAGCTATCTCAAAGTGTTCCCTTTTCCCAGCGTATCTTATGAGGAGCACCGAACACCCACCACAAACGAAACTCAGAAGCTCAAGGGAGATCTTTAATCATAGCATTTACATGTGTCAGTAGTTTTTGACCCGTGTAAGCAATCGTCTTTGCCTGAAAATACCCTTCCAAATTCCAGCAAAAATATTTCATGAAACTAATATTTGAAAGGAGGCACAAAAGAATGGATGATAAGTAGGTCATGAAACATTAGACACCAAGAAAAACTAGACTGAAATTCTTTAATATGCATACCACTTATGCCAGTGTTCTTCATATCAGCACTTGGTGCCCCAATACATAGGAACTTCTGAACACACCTCTTGATTTGTAAGGAGCAATCCTATGAACTGTCCACTTTAGAGAGCCCAACAAATCATTCTCAATACAATCATACCTGCATAAATCCAACACATGCACACGAATTACATAACAGTTGTGGATGCCTACACATGCATAGAATAAGAATCACTAGATTCTTCTCCCCATAGCTTCAAGGCAGTTTATTTTGTATTCTTCTCGCTAAATCTAATAGTTGCCCCATCTCAATGCCAATCAAGCATTTCAAAATTTTTACACTATCATGGGGTTTGAACTGCATCCAGTAGAAATTTTGCACAATCTAGCTAGAAGTAATTCTGGATTTGGAAGCATTCAAAATTTTAGTAAGAACCTACAAATTTCGGCAGAGGTTATCAGTGGACACTGAAACAGCAATGATCCTCATTCTCAAATCAAAAATTTCATCCTCTTTGTACTGGTCAAATTGCTCTTGTAGAAACAACGAGAGCTTCTCAACATTTCCCTCAAACTGCTGCTGCTGGTTCTCAAACAAGTTCTTTTTAAGTTCCTTTTCCTCATCTGTCATTTCATCTTTGACCAAGTCATCACCAAACATATAATATGCAAAAGGATAGGTGATTGAAAGAATTTGCCTTGATCTGAAGAGTATGTATAGTCCATTCATTATCCAACTGAAATCTTTAGATTCCGATTCCCTCTCTTCCAGTGCCAATATCTTTCCCCTTATGTTTTCCTTAAGTTCAGATTCAAGCTTAAAGGAATCTAAATGCGCCTGGTATCTGTTATGGTAGTGAATGTAACGCTCCAGATTGCTTTTTGCACGTTCCTTTTTCTTTTCACGGTCTCCTTTGTATCGCCCACAACTGTGGTTAGCTATAATTGTCCAAGTGTGTTCTCTACCAGTGGCACCACCACAAAGCCAACTGTAAAGAAAGGGCAAGAGATGGAGAACATGACATTTAAATGAACTAAAGAGAAAACAAATAGCTAGAAGGGTATGACCAGTCACCAACTAAAAATAGCCTGAAAAACAGAGGGCCTACTATAAGTAATCTATACTGCCTGCACACCAACCAGACACTATCTAGTTTACAATATTTAATAAATTCTTCCCAGTGGGTTCATAAAGCAATGAAATAGGCTCAAAATCAATTCAAGTTCCATAGTTATCATCAAATAATCCCACTAAGCTAAAGTCAGTGAAAACAACATTTGCAGGTCAATCCGACCCCTGCACTCCCCCCCAAAAAAATAAAAATCAGAACCCTCTGACCAAAAACATTCTATGAATTTATAGAAAAATTTTCATTTGGTCTACTAAAATCTAGTTTTTATGTAGCCTCGGCCCATTCAGGATTAATTTTCTGAAAATTTCACCCATAATTAATTTTTTTGTTTCATCCCTGATCTGAACAACGACCATAGTAGAACACACAGTTGTAGTCCACATGCTCATACACTATGAACAAGGAAAAAGATGGGAAGTTAAAACGTTTTAGTCATCACAAGAATATTGCAGATCCATGACAAGCTAAAGACTAAATTTTGTAGTTTAATTTTAAAGAAGCAAATAACACCAAGAAGACATCCTGGGAGAAAGCTTTGCAGTTTCCACTAGGAGGTCTCAGACTCTTGGGTTGAATCGCAATGGGTTTGAAGCAGGAGGGTTCATGGAAGGATAAAAGAAGAAGAACAAGAAACAATGCAAAAGATAAATAACAAGGAGGCAGGAGACAAATAAAAGAATTCTCACCAAAACGCTTGCCCACAAACACAAAATACTAGGTTGCATCCTCCATTCTTTTCAACTTGCTTGCGACATTTTGGGCAAGGCTTTGTATGGACTGTAATCCAATTAACTGTCTCTGATTCATCCTGGCATTTCTTGGACCACATTTCCCACATTATGCATGAACAAGGTGAGTGTGCTTCAGACAAGCAACTAAAACAAAATTGTTCACCACATGCACATTCAACCTCACAAGGTTCATCATCCTCAACTTGCATTGCATTTCCACAATGGGGAACACTAGGGCACCATTTAACTCTTTTATTGTCCTCAATATATGATTCAAAAAGGAAACGATCAAATTTCTCTGCAAGATTAGGATTGCTGGCACTAACTAAACGTCTGATTTTTGTATCATCGCAGACAGAATTGCACTTGGGTGCCATGCATCTAATGCGTCTACTCTGGCCATCATTTATCTTCACAATAAAATGTTGAGTCCAACCTAAACAGAATAAAACAACAAAAATCATATTTTTAAGGCATAACAAAGATAATAATATACCTTTGCACATAATAAAATATGAGAGACAGTAGCCGACTTCTTGATGGCAAAGCCTGCATCCAGGACTTGGAAAAACCTATATTGATAAAGTCTATTTTATGTTGATCTTGCATCAGGAAAAGGTAACTGTTCAGTGCTTACAATTCTTCATTTATCCCATCAATAATGTTTGTCAACATTTGCTACTAATTTTATCTGTCCAATAGATTCAACAGGAATACCTAAAATGACATCCATTGAAATGATCTTTAAAGTGGTTTTTGCTAGTTAATCTTTTTTATTAAGGTGCACCAGGTTGTTGCCTTTTTAAATTTCAATAGAAACATCTAACACAGCTTAGTAACTACTGGACTAAGCAACAAAAAACTTAGGGCTCAATATCCTTACAACTTCTTAAAATTGATGAAATGCAGGTTAAAGAAAAAAAGTTTCTGTATAATCATAATATTTTGTCTAACATGAAACAGTGAGGACTTAAGGCCTTATTTAGTTAAATTGTTGAGCGGATGATTTTAGCAGCGTACTTACAGTCATTGCAAAAGAAATGGCCACAGTCCATGGCAGTAACCTTGCTAGCGCATACATCATTGAAGCAAATATTGCATGTGACTATAGATGCTGTCTGGGAGAAGATGAGGCCATTATGATCCATGTTTGTCACACCTGCTTCAGCATACAATTTATCTTTCCCATTCTCTATGAACAACTGAAGCAATCTATCAACATCCCAACGATGATAAATGAGTAAGCTCCGTGACTGGTGTTCCTTCAGTGACAGCAAGTCCATTACTTTGCAAATTTCCTCCCTCTGCAAAATTTAACACCGAAAGTTTTCCTATGCAATGAAAAGCATAACTAAGACAAGAAGAACTAGTTATGGTAGACAGTTACCTGATCAGCTAAAAGAGATTCTTTAGTGATTACCTGCAAAAGGAGAAAGAAGATTATAAACCAAATTATGAAACAAATTAAAGGAAGACTTTATTCTAATTCTATTAAAACAATTAAAATTCTCCCTCAAAACCATACAAAACGAAAATCCAATTTCAACAAAGGTAAGCAGCATTGTGAAAATATAAAAATCCTATGCTCCACCAATTACATTGTCAAAATTTTGGAAATTTAGTACTTAACAGTAATCAATCCCAGAAAATCAAGCTGCATACACGTGTGTAGACTCAGTTGTGCAATTCTAATCATCTAATGATCCCGAGAAAGTGAAGGAAAATAAACCTAGCAATCAAGTTCCACCAATTGCGAAACTCAGACAAATTACAATTTGATGTTTACCCAAAATTCTGAAACCAAGAAAGGAAACGACTCCTTACCTTACAAGACGGACGACTAGCGTTGACTGCCACTATCTCACTGTCAATGTGAAACCCATCAACATAGTCTCCATCATCATCATCATTATAATCATCGTAATCTTGATAATAATCATCATCACTAGACATATAATCCCCCATTGGGACTACGCTTTTGCTATAACTACATATGCATTCATATATCAAAAGCTACAGAGATCAATTTTCTAGAAAAGAAAGGTCTAAACAAAAAAAAAAAGAGAGGGGTATTGGTGATAATCTCGTTAATGGTAGCTCGTAAATTTGGCTTCTTTGTTTCTGCATCCACTGTGGAAAAACAACTCTACCGTTAGCGGAACAGAACTTCTTGTTCTTGATCAATGCCTGATGACGACGGTCAAATTATTCTTCTGACTTCTGAGTAACGAGTTCACGATTTGGTGGTGCCGCTGGCCCACTGCCGTTATTTCAGACTCTGTCCGGATTTGCCGGCGTTTTAATGCCCTTCTACTATTATTTTGATATTTTCTTTTGCCCCAGATCACCTGATACTGGCTGGTGATTTAAGCCATTTGGCTAGGAGTTAGTGGAGTGTCAGACTCCGTTTATTGCATTTTAATTTAATTAGTAATATTGTACATTTGACGTGTTAGATAGAATTCTTGCTACCATCAAATTGGTCGTCTAAATTGGGTGAGTTTTCACCAATTTATTGGATAGATTTCCTATTTAATTTATTATATACAAGCTACGGTCAGTCGCAAATTTTTGGTAGGGCTAATTTTTTTTAGAGGACCAATTATAAATAGCCTCTTATGCAGGAGCGGAATTAAAGGATTAGAGGGAGCTTTCATCCCTTCCAAAATTCTTAAATATATATATATTAAAATCATATGTTAATTTTTAATTGATCTCTCAAAAAAAATATATATATAATTTATAATATTAAAATTTTTACTAATTTAACTTTAATTTTTCTAAATAAAATTTTCTTATTTTGCTTTTATTTTTATGATTTTTTTTTAATATTCAATAATATATATTATTGGACCAGTTGAATCTGAGCCAAGACTAATAGCTCCGCCCTTAATTATATATGTTATTATATGCTCAAGCCCAATTTCTTGAAAATTAATTATATCTATGCTTCAAGTTTTTTAAAAGAATACCATTATAAAAAAAAAAAGTATTATCATTATGTGTTAGGTTAAATTATATGTAATATGATATTTATTAAGATTTTGTAGGCCATATATGTATTACAATTTAAATTATTCAATGAGAAGTGTTTTTATTAAATTCGAATATAATTTGTACCTGTGTCATGTTAACTATTTTATCCATTAATCATGTTGGCAAATTATATCCTTTGTTAGGCTCTTCTTCATAGGAAACCTCTACTCTTGTTTTTTCAAGTTATATCCCTTTGACAGGTTTCTTTTTTCCTAGTTTCTTATTGCTTTCCTAGTGTTGACTACAGGGGCTATCTCTGTGTGACTGAGTGATGACAAAATGTTTTGGTGGATCATTGACGGAACCTTCTGTTAACAGAGGAGGAAGCAGAGATTGAGGTGGTAGAGTCACAGAAGGAGTTTGATCAAGATGATACCAGGGTTGCACTAAGCCTGGTGGGTTTCAAGAGTTAGAGCCTAACCTCTTTGTTTTCCAATTTTTCCAGGTAACCGACAAATAGAAAGTGCTACAAGAGGGTCCTTGGTCCTTTGATAATCATCAGTTGGTCCTCGGAGAGGTGTCCTTTCCAGATCAAGCGTCCGGATTTGAATTCAACCATATTGCCCTTGGGTCTGAGCTTATGATGTTCCGTTTGGCAAGATGATCAAGGAATTCCTCTTGCGTTCAAAAATATATAATTTCTGAACCTAAAGGTAATATAATTTGCTTACATACACTAGTGACAAGAATGTATACAAACAAAAGCTGGTAAAATAGACATGTAGCCGTGAAATTCCTACTTCAACGTTTAGAAAATTGAGGGGCCTTGCGTGCTTTCTTCAGACCAACCTTCTTCCTCTCAACTATTCTTGAATCTCTGGTCAGAAGCCCTTCCTTTCTCAAAGGAGCTCTGTGGTTCTCACTCACCTTTAGCAATGCACGGGCAATGCCAAGAGAGATTGCCTGTGCCTGACCCGAAAGACCACCCCCATGAGCTTTTACAAATACGTCATAGCTACTCTCATACTCCAGAGTTACCAAGGGGACCTTCACATATTGAAGCCATAAAGGATTGCCTTGAAGATATTCCTGCACAGATTAGAACATCCAGTTGCTAGGAACATATAAACATGTGGAGATAGAGAGATAGCAACCCAAATGAGGCATGATTATGCCACAAAACCTTCCCCTGAGAGTTGAGTTATGGATGTAAATGCCATTCTCATCTATGAGGTATGAATTTGAGAACTTTGACATCTATAGCATGTCTACTGCATAAAATGATTTTACCCACTGAGAGGTTCCTTCTCTTGAAAAAAAAAAAAAAAGGGTTATGCCCATAAAAGGGAACTTGGAAATAAACTTAAATAAAAGTTGACGAGGCCCCAGATCAAAATCAACTGAATACTCATATAAAGACAGCATTTAAAGCCATTTCAGCAAAGCAGCAATCACTCAGAAGTAACTATGCACATTAATAATAATCAACACCCATTGAACTACAGTCGCTAGAAAGTTGATCAAAATAGGAACATCAAATTAAAATAGATCACAAGTTTAAAACATAATGCAATACAATATGATCAATAAAAAAATAGGTAAACGCAAAATAAAATAACATAAAAAAGAGAAAAAAAAGGCCATGGCCAAAGTGGATAACTATTTTCTAACTACAAACCATAGGCAGGATGCATTAACCATTCCTCCTTCGTCTCTCTTTCTCTCTCTCCAACAATCATGTTTTAAAACACATATTATAAAATAACATATAAAATTCATGCCAAAATTTTGAATTTAAGCCTGTGAGAATACGAATCCCATAATAAAATAGAGCACAGGAACCTGTCTCCTATAAGGTTGATTGTTAATAATAATCAACACCCATTGAACTACAGTGGCTAGAAAGTTGATCAAATTAGGAACATCAAATTTAAATAGCTCACAAGTTTCCAC
>CANXYC010608629.1:0-39871 GCA_948193065.1 Aleurites moluccanus | reverse complement strand
TATGATATGTTATAGCATGATATTATATTTGATATAAATGTATATGAGATTCAGGACATGGGAGTTCTACGGGTTTATGGTGGCCTTAAGCCTACCCTTGCCCTAGGACCGTCGCACCACTGGAGTTGGGGTGTGACATATTCATACTTACCTTTTGCACAAATTTTCTTAAATTCCTCCTTAGCAATTCTGCCAATTAATTCCTCAATAAATTCTGAATTTCTCCTCCTAAGAAATTTCCCAAATATATATATATAAAAAAAAGTTAGGGTTCCTCCAATTAACAATATTCCATATGATTTCCATTAATTACTTATCTTAGAATCTCTATTCTTAATTCCCAACAATATCCCATTAATCTCTTAAAGAAAAACTGCATTAAATTTCACATTAAATTTCGAAGTTACTGTTCACAGCAGTTCAACCTCCAAAATTTATCCCACATTAATTGCCATTAATTGCTTCAATTCACTAGCAATAAATTCTATATACTCAAAATTAATTATCCTAGCCCATAGACTTAAGTAAATACAAAGAAATAACTTAGGAAGAAAATTTACCTTATTTTCTCCAAACTGAGATTTCTGTCAAAAACTGCTCAAATATGATGATTTTGCCTTAATATAGACTAATCTAGAAGTCTATTGCATTAATCTAAACTTTAAAGCCTTAGAATATAAAAATGGAACAATCTGAGACAAGGACTGAAACTATCGGTGGAAGAAAGAAAGAAAATCGTGAAAACGCTACTGGGGTTCACTGGATTTAAATAAACTTCTACCGAGAAACACGCTGACCAGCTTGTCATTCTGCCTCGGCAAGGCTTCCTCGCCTAAGCTAGCTCGCCAGTCCCACTTCGCATTCCCAGCTCACACTCGCCAACTCACCAATCTTGATCCGGCAATGCTGCCTCGCCCATTCCTATTTGCATATGCTACCTCGCGTATACTGACTCGCTAGACTCTCCTCGCAACTCTTCCTCGCATATGCCTCTTCGAAAATGCTTCTTCACCTCTTCACCAAAGCTCTTCGCCTTATTGCCACTTCGCATTGCCAGTCCGCAAAAATGCCTTCTCGCCTTAGGCTGGCTCTCCATAACTAATACTTATAAGATAAATTCCTGCCTGAACATCCCACTTTAAGCCAGCTCGCAAATGAGATACAATTATCCAAACTTACCAATTCTTCTTGTCACTTACAATCAACATGCAGAAACACAATATATCAAAATTTCAAATTAAACTATCCAACACACAGACTGTAGTGACTCTCTAAAATTCACCAGACTCTTGTCTCAAAATCTGACCGAACAACCTTGATACAAATCACTCTCTACTGAGATATACTTATCAAAAAATTCTGAAATTTTACAGGCATCATTTCAACATACAAAGGAACATTTTTTATGTTCACAATTTTAGCTAATTCTTCCTCAGTCATTCCCAGTAATTCCAAACAAACACTGCATTCTTGCAGAAATTCTCAACTAGACCAGCCTTGCTCAAATAGACACAACTCATCACATACACAGAATTTTGCCAAACCATTTTATAGAATTATAGCTAAGACATAAATTAATAACTTTCATGTTTTACACTTAACCAAATTATATCTTTAAGAACATGAAATGATTATTACTGAATCCTACAGCATCCAAGAACAGAATTTTTTCTGAAATTCTCAACATTCTCATTTAAAATTTAAATTCTCCAAACATACAAAATCAATAAATACACTACAAAATAACAGATATTACAGTTAATCAGGATTAGAGAATAAAAATTAGGCATTGGATAAATATAGAAATGTAAATATTTTCAAAGAAAAAGATTTTTTCTTTTGTTCGTGAGAGTTGCAGAGTTGTAGTCAATAATGACACATTTTGATCTTCCTTTAGTATGCGAAGGTGTTGGCACACAATTTTAACAATCTATTGAAAATTACTAAACATTATATGAAAATGGTGGCTAATGTTGATCGCAAGGAATAGTAGTGGAATTACTAAACAACTTCTCTTAGTGAGGGTCTCACTAGTGTAGGTGAATGGAAGTTACTTGAGACAAAGATTTAAAAAATTACAAATAGCAATTGTTAGTGACTTTCAGTGAATTTTTGTTTGAGTTTTGAAAAAGTTTAATTAATTTATATTGTACATTATTAAATTTAGTGGTGTAGTGTGGTTTAACTTTGGTGTGATTGAAATTAATGACATTTAAATGAAAATTAGAATGAAAATAAAATGTATTATTGATTTTTTACATAAATTTAACGAAATTTTAATAGAAAAACTTCAAATTTTAACGAAACCAAAATATATGAACTTTTTAGTATAATTTTAAAAATATAGAAATTTTTTAGTATAATATGGCAAAATATAGAAACTTTATAATAATTATCCTTTTGTAAAATCTAAAAATCTTTTTTTTTTAGGCAAAAGGCTTCAAAAGCAATGTCAAACTTGACACAATTTTCATAAAAAAAATAAAAGTATAAAAATACATAAAATAAAGGAACAAAACATCTTAATACTAAAAAAGTAAAAAATAGAGAAAGAACAAAGCTCATAAATAGTTATAAAAAAAATAAAAGTTCTTAAAACGCAAAAAATATTATTAATACTATCAAAGAATATACCATCACAAGAGGGCATAAATAAAAGAACAAAACAAATTAAAATAGTACATAAAAATGGATAGGAAGAATAAAAAAGCAAAACAAATCAAAACAATAAATAAAAGTGGATGTATCAAATATGGAGAAAATATTGAAGTGATAAGTAAACCTGGATAACATTTACTCTAGGGCAATAAACATTTATAGAAACACTTACATAAGAAGCCAACAGTAAAATCTAGGGTAGTAGAGTTATTTAGTTAAGGGCCAGTGAAGCATTAAATGCTTTGAAAAATGATGAGTTATTAAGAAAATTTTACAGCTATAATATAATAAATATTTTAGCCAAGGGCATCCATATCCATGCATGTAAGAAAAGAAAAAAAAAATAATAACATGGATATATGTTAAAACATTTAAAACAAGCAGCTTATTAATCATTATTTATCTCTCAATCCATGCTTACATACTATATAAAAAAGAAGAATATAAGACATGTGATATAAGGCATTCATAAACAAATACCTTGGAAATGATAAAAATTAGTCATCATTAACTGTAGTAGCTGTGACTTGAGTTGTATGTTCTAAGTTAAGGATGATGAACTTTGAATTAAATATTTTGAATTTTAAATTATTTTGCTTGACTTATTATCTTATTGCTTATGCTTGCATGTTATAATTTTTTAGAATTTAAATGTATGAGTTTTGTTTAACTGTTAGAGAGGCTTTGTGATAAGTTGTGCATGTTTAAGCTAAGCCTGAAAGTGTTTAGATGAGTTTTGGTTAAGTTAGAGTGATGAATTCCTTGAAAGTACCTCAAAACATCAGCAATGGGCATTAAAAATATTTATGTATGAATTTTAGAAAACTAACCAAGATCATGTAACGAGCGTTTCCTTTATGGAATGGATGTTACGTGAATTTTATTCCCAAATTTGAAAATCCAGAAAATAATCTTTAACAGATATTACTACTATTACAGGTTGGGCTTTATAAATAAGTTGTCATTTTGTCATTTCAAACTCATTTCTTCTCTCCTCTTAAATACCCATCAATTCTCACCTAATTAAGTAAACATATTATTTCTTCATTTATTCTCCAATTAGTTACAAGGAATTGAAGGTTAATTGCTATAAGATCCTTTAAAGAGCCTTAAGAATCCACATTCTCAAGATTTCTTCATTATAGGGTTTTTAAGTTTTTTCTCTAAACTTATTTACAGGTCAAAGTTAAGCTAAGATATGATTAAAATAGTTGTTTATAAGTTATGGATAGACATTTAAATATATTAAATATTACTATTTATGATTGAAATGGAAGATGTAAGAATTAATGCTAATGAGATTAATAATAACATGAATAGTAAAAATTCTCTCTTTCATTTATTCTTTAATAATGGTAAAATTGATATTAAATATAGATTATAAACATCTTAAGATATTTAGAACTATAAAAATTCACTTTATATGTTTATTGAAAGTCTCTTGGCAATTAAGAGGAGGGTGAATTAGTTGTCTTATAAAATTAATGACAACTTAAAATTAATAAAGAGAAGAAGGAAAGAAAATTCACACAAGATCACACTTGAATATTTGGCTAAAACACACCTACGTCCACTACTCAAGATCACACTTGAATATTTCACTAATTTTGATCATTTTACAGGTTCAAAATCAAATCTCAAAGTCTTTTGGTTCACACTAAACCTTATAAGTGTTTTTCAAGAAGGCTCACATATAATCCAAAAGAATTACAAGAGACGAGAAAAAAATTACCCAATAATCTTTACCCAACTCTCAGAAATTAATTACATTTCAACAACCTTGAAGTTTTAACAATTAATTCTCTTTATAGTAAGAAACTCAATTTTTAGTTTAAAAACACTTGAATTCTTTGAAAGTATGAATTAATGCACAATAAATGGTTGTTGTTACTCTATTAACTTCATATCAACTTATATAAATAGTCCTCAATTTAAAAGAGCCGGTTGGGTACATTAAACGTGCATTTAATACAAATTCACATCATTGTAATGACAAAATTTTTGTCAGTTTTCTAGGAGTAGTGGCGGCTACAAACAGAGTAGCAGGTGCTACTTATCTTGTAGCGAGCGTGACTCAGTCTTGCAATGAAAACTTCATGACTACGACTTTCAGTATAGCGGCGGTGAATTACTTAGTAACGGGCGCTATTTAACATGTAGCGGGCGTGAAGGATCATCCAAATTTTCAAAGTGGTTATATGTCTTTGAGCCTAATCAGTAGCAAGCGCTACTCAATATATAGCGGACGCTATGTCTTAACTCCTTAAACTCTTGAAATTGGATTTAAATTTCGCGGCTGTGAATGCTTGTGTAGCTGTTGTGAATTACATAGTAGCGGTCACTACATCTTTAGTAGCAGGGGGCTACACTTTTAGACTCAGCTACTGGATCTTTCTGGATATAATATAGCAGCTGTGAATAAGAGGTACTGGCTGCTACTTACTTAATAGCAGGCGCTACATTGTGTGTAGCGGACGCTTCTCAGGAAAAAAACTGCATTCTAAAAAAGAGATCATTGCAAAAAAACAAACAAATATATTAGATAAATAATTAGTTGTTTGTTCCGATTAAAATGGACATGTTAGCTATTCAAGGTCTAACAATCTCCCCATTTTTTATGGTGACAAAGAACTCCTAAGTGCAGTAATTAAAAATATGAACAAAGAAAATTTTGTTAAAGAATTGGTACAAAACTCCCCCTGAATTTGTGCCAATAAGATGTAAATTTTATTTTTTTAAACACTTTTGCACTTCTACTCCCCCTTTATTTGAAAGCAATAAAAAAAGGTGTCAAACGACTAATTAATGAAATGAGCATTATTTAAGTGAAAATATCATAAGCTGGTTGTAAAACCATTAAAATGATTATTAAGAATAAGAATATCATATATGGATGACAGATAACTTAAAGTAGCAATTAGACATTCAAATACAATTGCAAGGAGTAAAAAAATATCATATATAAATAATTGAAAAGATGTACATCCAAAGGTTTCATGAAAAAAGAAAATACAAGGAAAATAACAATAAACAACAAGAAAAAATCTAAATAGCAGGATTGACTATGGGGCTGGAGATTACATCACTCGATCTGAAGCCATAGAGGGAGGAACTCCAGTCTCGTGAAGGGTGGTAGTAAACTCTTGTTATGGCGTCGAAAATGATGTATTGCTCATTTGATGGAAGACTGTGTGGAGGCAATCTCAGTGACGCGATCATCAAGAGTATGAATGCGAGCAAGTACATTACGCTTAAGCGTATCCATGCGATCCGTGATGTGTGCAGCCAGCTGAGAGAAGTTTGTCAAATGAGGCACAGAGGAGGCTGAAACTGTGGGAGGAATAGGCTTATAATCATCCTCACTGCTATCTTCTACTTCTTCTATATTTTCTGCTTCATCAACCACTCATCGCAAAACATATACCCATCTCAATTTTTAACCATAATGTTAATCTTAGTAAGAGTAAGAAAACCAAGAAACTTTTGGTCATCATTGTAGTACATGAGGGGTTGATAGGAGGTGGTTTCAGGGTTAAAGTGAAATTTTGGGTTTGAGTTGATTTTGGTTATCTCAACAGCAATATGGTTGATCAAGTGCCCTAGAACAATATCACCAGTTTTTCTCCTAGATAATGAGTCAAGATGATCAACTAGCCATCTATCGGATTTAAGCTGGCAATTGTTCTCAATGCACTATAAGAAAAATAAATCAATTTTAAGGACAACACTACAACTAGTGCCTCTAGCATTGACGGTATAGGACATGATTCTATGAATGATGTTGAGAATAGGACTCCTAATACTGGTAGATTTAGCAGTTCTAAGGTTAAATTTGACTTGTAAAGCAATAATTTGGATCCAAAAGGTGTTTTCATCAAAATCATTGTGAAAATTGTCTAACCCACCTTGAGGAAAGCTAAAAATTTATTTTAATTTGTCTCTCAACAAAACATAAGGTTGACCTAGTATTTTAAAAGTCATTACACCATAGTAAGAACCAGTGGATGTATTGACCTTTAAGGTAGAGAAAAATTCATGGACCAAAAGAGAAAAACAAAGGTAGGTTACGGTGGCTAAGGTTATCCAATTTACAAGAAGTAATTTGGCTATAACTTGGTTTGCAAACCCTAGCTTGCCAAGATTACTCCATGCCACATAAAGAGATCGGAGAATTTTGTGAGTAGTAGTTAGAAGCACAAACCTCTGCTTTTCTTATGGAGTCAGTGAGTTTAAAACTCGGTCGTGGTTGGATGGTTGGAACTGAGGTTGGGGAGGAGCCACAAGATGTTGAGAGGGTTCACCCACCTATTCTTTGCCTCTGACAGTGCAAGTAGCTCTGGTGATGAGAGGAGGAGGTGGAGGTGAATCTGACAGGAAATCAGAGGAAGAATAGTTGATTGCCCTTTTTGTTTTAGCGGCGGTAGTTTTGATGCGTTTGGGAGCCATAAAGATGAAAGAAAGGATGCATTTTAAAGAAAAAAATGAGTTTGCAGAGAGGGAGTTGAGAGAATTTAAGGTAAAAAGATTTTAGGTCAAAGTGAAAATAGTCAGAGCGCGAACGATTTTTTATTGAAAATGTGTCAGTAGTGACCGCTAATAATAAGTAGCGGTCGCTAAAATAACGAGCGCTAATATGGGTGAAAAGAGAACTAAGAACAGATACCTAGATTAGCGGGTGCTACAACATTTGTAGAGGCTGTTACTTAAGTAGCGGGTGCAACAAATCATTGTAGTGGGCGCTACAGACCAGAAATAGGCAGAAAAAAATATGTAACTCACATCAAATATTTAATTTCACTTCCATCCAATATACCCAATTCATGTTTAATAAAATTTAAACGATCCTCATTTAAAGGTTTTGTAAAAATGTCCATAAGTTTATCATTTGAAACAACAAATTCAAGAACAACATTATTGCCTAACACATTGTCTCTAAGAAAATAATGTCTAACATCAATATGTTTGCTTCTAGAATGTTGAATATGATTTTTTGATAAATTGATAGCACTTGTGTTATGACACTTAATCAAATCTTGTCCAAATGCACACTTAAGTCATAAATTTGTTGTTTCGTGCACAATACTTATGCACAACAACAAGCGGCTACCACATATTTGGCTTCCGCAATGGACAAGACCACTGAATTTTGCTTCTTACTAAACCAAGAAATGAGACAATTTTCTAGGAATTGACAAGTACCGAATGTACTTTTCCTATCCATACAACTACCGGGAAAATCCGCATCGGAATAGCCAATTAAACTAAAATGCATATTCTTTGGATACCAAAAACCTAGATGTTGTGTGCCTATCAAATATTTTAAAATCCTTTTGATCATATACAAATGACATTCTTTAGGACAATATTGAAAATGTGCATATAAACACATGACAAACATAATTTTCGGCCTACTAGATATTAAATAAAGCAAGCTACCAATCATACCTCTATATTTCTTCTCCTCAATAGGCTTACCAAGATCATCTTTGTCAAGCTTGATGGTGGAGCTGATTGGTGTTCTACTTGTCTTTGAAGTTTCTTTGTGTACTTTCATTGGTTAATAAAGATGCCTTCCTCACATTGTTTGATTTGTAATATAAAGAAGTACTTCAATTCTCCCATCATGCTCATCTCAAATTCACTTTGCATGCATGAAGAGAATTCCTTGCACAAAACTTCAATAGTAGCACCAAATATTATATCATCAACATAGATTTGCACAATCAACATGTTATGCATATCCTTTTTTATGAAAAGTGTTGTATCAACTTTACTTTTTGAAAAACTATTGTCAATAAAAAAAAGTGCTAATTCTATCATACCAAGCTCTAGGAGCTTGTTTAAGACCATAAAGAGTTTTTTGAAGTTTAAAAATATGATTTGAAAAAAAAAATTGTTCAAAACTTAGAGGTTGTTCAACATAAACTTCATCCTCAATGAAACCATTTAAAAATGCACTTTTAACATTCATTTGATACAACTTAAAGTTCATGTGACATGCAAATGCAAGTAGAATCCTAATTCCCTCAAGTCTAACCACTGGTGCAAAGGTCTCATTATAATGTATTCATTCCTCTTGATTATATTCCTTTTCCACCAATTTAGCCTTGTTCCTAGTGATCACACCAACCTCATTTAGTTTGTTTCTATACACCCATTTGGTACCTATGATGAGATGGCTTAGTGGTCTAGGAACTAAGGTCCAAACCTTGTTTCTCTCAAATTGGTTCAATTCATCTTGCATGGCCTCAACCAATCTAGGACCTCATTGATATTCCTAGGTTCAATCTTATATATGAAGGCTAGGTTATTCACTGTTTCCTTGAAAGAGGATCTTGTGGCTACACCCTTTGAGGTTTCACCAATTATGAGGTCTTTTGAGTGGTCCTTTTTGAATTTTCAATCCTTTGGAAGTTCAACATCAATAGGAGGAATTTATATGGCCTTGGAAGAATTTCCTAGGTCATCAAGATTCTTTGAAGATGAATCAACAAGAGGCTATAGGTCAATGAATGAATCATGCACATGATCAAATATATCATAATGATCAATATGATCAAATCTATACAAATCAAAAGGACTTGTTTCATCAAATGTAACATGCATGGACTCTTCAACAACTAAAGTTCTTTTATTGAAGACTCATAAACTTTGCTTGAAGTTGAATAGCCCAAGAAAACACCTACATCAGATTTGGAGTCAATTTTTCCAAGATTATCGTTGGTGTTTAATATGAAGCATTTGCATCCAAATACTCTAAGATATGAAATTCTTGGTTTTCTTCCATTCCATAGCTCATAAAGAGTTTTGTTTAAAATTGCTCTTACGAAAAATCTATTTGAAATGTAACAAACACTATTGACGTCTTCGACCCAAAAGTACTTAGGAAGAGAGTACTTACTGAGCATAGTTCTAACCATATCAATAAAAGTTTTATTATAATACCCTAGAGTTTTGATAGAGTTACTAGGCAGTTTTCTTAAGTACCGGATTGATACACCGATAATAATTATACAATATAAGGAATTAATACAATATCACATTTAAAGTTATTTTTAGCTAACACATGGGTAATGAGAGATCAAGAATAATGATAGTTATTGATAGAAAGAAAGTATGAAAAAGTATTAAGAATGATGAAAAATCAATAGAATGACAAAATCATAAATAAACAAAATCATAAATAAGTGAAACTTTAGGGGCATTTTAGGAAACCACCTGTCTAGGACCCAAATTTTTTTCAAAAGCAATATAATATTAAACTATAGCTAAAAATAAGCTTATTCACTCCCCACAATGATATTTGAAACTGAATAGAATTTATAGAATTAGCTATAGAAAATTTTAGAGTCAAAAGTATAAATAATGAAAGTCTTAGGGTGAAAAATCTAATTTTCAAAAGTTTCACCTATAAATACCAACACTTAGCCATTTTTCCAATCATTATCTCCATCTTCATCTTCATTTTCATCTTCTCCTAAGCTTGGCCGAACCACCTAGCCAATTACCTATCCATTTTTCATGCCATTTTTCAAAGAAAAACCATAGAAAACTTGATTTCCAACCTTGATTAACCTAGTTTCATCCAATTTTCACTAAAAGAATTAAAGGAAATCCAAGAATCATCAACTTAGGGATTTTGGCCACACACTCAACTTGAGGTAACTTGGATTTTTCTTCATTCTTCTAAGTTAATTAGATGTTTTAGATGTTGAATTAGGTGAAATTAGTAATTGATTGCATCAATTTGATTAGAAAATCCCAAATTCAAACTCTAATTAGGTTATGTAAAGAACCAAACCTTAGATTAAACTTTCATAATCTTTAAATAAGTTAGATTATGTTTAATTGTATCCATTAGAAGTTAAATTGGTGATAGTTTTGGTGTAGAATCAAATGAAGAGCATGATTGCCAATTTTATCTCCTTTGAAAAAAGTTGAAGAATCAAGCTCAATTGTATCAATTTGAAGGTTTAGGTGAGTTTAATATACGTCATTTTACATGCCTAGAGCCATATTTTGAATTATGGAAAACATGTGTAAAATCCATGTTTGGCCAAATGCTAGGTTGTCCATTTCCTTTGAATTTTTCTTTATTTTTCCTTGATTTTCCAAGCCTATTTTGATCCATATTGTATAGTTACTTATTGGACTTGAATTACCTATTGAATTTTCCATATTGTGAGCTTGTTGATTATTATTTGGGCATTATTAAAATTCTATCAAAACCCTACCAAAATATTGTTGGAAAGTTGCACACCAAATGTTCAATAAAATGCCACAATGAACCTTTCATAGGCCTACCAAGCCAATGCTATCGTCACCAGTGATATTGGCTAGCCAATTACGCCAGTGTAATTCACATTGGTTGACCACTTTTATGTCCAACCCTTATTTGAATGCCATATCAATTGTTATACCAAACGTTGTTTCCAATGCATATATATGATTGATTGATGACATCGATTGAATAATATGTAACTTATATGTTCATTGATAAGTACATTGTTCTTTACCTATTCCTATTGATTAACTGTCTTGGTTAATGATCCTTTTATCTTATTATATGTTGATTTGACAAAACTACCTTACCAACAGGGTAGTGGATGAGTACCGTCGGCATTGTGCACAATGAATACTATGGACCTTAGCTGGGAAGGGTTAATGTCTTAGCCATAAGGCCTGGCCCGCCCTACATAACTTACATGTGAATTATATTATGTTATAAGTGTTAAGGCCTACTATTTGTCATTTTCACATGACTTACATATCTATGACCTGCCTATTTAATATTGATTTGTACTGTTATCCAATTTTTCTACATATGTTAACTGGTGTACAAAACCTAATGCTTAATATTTTCTTATCTCATTTTCTTGATGAATACCCAACCTTAATATATTATGATGTATATTGAATTCATTGAATATTTTATACTCATTATATAGTGGTTTAATATTTTTCAGGTCAGGAGTAGAAGGCAGGTTCCAAGTCTTTTCCTTATGTGGAACCAGCAGATTAATTTTTGCAGTGTAAATTGTCACACCTCAACTCCAGTGGTGCGATGGTCCTAGGGTAAGGGTAGGCTTAAGGCCACCATAAACCCGTAGAACTCACATATCCTGGATTTCATAGACAATTATATCAAATACAATATCATATAATATCATATTCATAATCCATATATGCATAACTCGTTTCTTTACTATATCATTTCATAGCTTTCTCTTGTTCCTTACTGATTACTGATCAAAAGATAAATCTCACATCACTAAGGAACAAGGGTACCCAAAGGTAACAATTCATACATCAAAATATCATCATCCTCAAATGACTAACTATAGAGCTCTAGAGTAAACTCCAATACATTTTGTATCATAATACCATATAATGAATATACAAAATCATATGCCAAAATAATTACAATGAAGGCTTCTTGGAAGAATGAGTCAAGAAGCTTGATCTTCTCTATTAGCTCCCTCACGAGCTATGCTATCACCTGAAATCCACAGAAGAGGAGTGAGCCTTCAACTCAGTAAGATGTGAACATACAGTAAGAAAGAAATACATATACATACTTATATAAATATATAATCCAAAAGAACATTCATTTCAAGAACATGGTAAGAATAAGAATGTGGTTAGGCTTACAAAGAAACAGGAGTGCTCACAATCGAATAGCACTATCAAATATCATGGTAGAACTATAGAATGAATCGATAGCTATGCTACCTATCATAACAGAGCGCATCAATAGTCCTTGCTACCTTATCGCAAACGCATGCTTGGCCAGGCATACGCCTAAAGCTCGTGGTCCCCTCTAGGTGGAACACTGGTAAAAATCCTACCAGCTGGGTTTCCAAAGTGCATAATGGACCAGTGAATTTACTCTCATTGGGAAGAGCATTCTATCTATAGGGTCATGTGGTTTTCATCTCACAAGAAACATATTGGTCACAAGACCATCAACATATATCATAATTTCAATAAATTTTAACAAGTAATAAGCAAGTTGGAATCATGTGAACTTGATCCAAGAAAATTGATCAAGTCATTTACAATATATATACATATACATATACATATACATGGTAATTTCATGAACAAATGGTAAATCTCAGTTTTAGGATATCATAAGATTTGTGACTAACAGTCCGGTAATAGGATATCAAGCATGTAAGAATTATATGGGTTAACATTTAGAATACTTGGTCATGTTATCTTAATGAAGCAAAGACAAATGCAATGTTTATACTTACCTCAACACTGATTTACCCTTGAATTCCTTTTAGCAATTTGCTCAACTCCAAACTCCTCAATTACTTTGATTTTCTCTTCCTAAGAAAATTTTTCCAAATATACAAAATTAGAGTTTTCTTAAATCAATAATATTCAATATGATTTCTGAATATTTAGTCATTTTAGAGTTTCTATTCTTAATTCCCATCATCAATTTAATTCATCTCTTAAAGAAAAATCTGCATTTAATTTGAATTTACTATTCATGTTACTATTCATGACAGTCCATAAATTCTGATTCCTCTAACATTAATTATAATGTATAACCTTAAAATGTTTGCAATAAATTCCTTACATCCATAATAAATTATTCTAACTGTCAGATTAAACAAATCTAAAGGAAAATGAAATTTGAAGAAATTTACCTTATCTCTCCATAATAAATTATTCTAACTGTCAGATTAAACAAATCTAAAGGAAAATGAAATTTGAAGAAATTTACCTTATCTCTCCAAAAACTGATCCACTGAAATATTTTGCTTAAATCTGACAATTTCTGCCTTAAAATATTCTAATCTAGAGGTCTAATACATTAATTTGAGTATTAATGCCTTAGAAAATAAAATGAAATTAATCTGAGAAAAGACTGAAATTAACGAAGAAAGGAAAAATCGTAAAAAATGCTACTGGGCTGCTGGGTTTAAATAGACCACTGCCCCAAAAATCTCGCTTGCCGGCTCGCCAATCTGCCTCAGCATAGCTACCTCGTATACACCGGCTCGCCACTCTCATGTCATACTTCCCAGCTTGCTAAATTGATCCGGCAATGCCACTTCGCTAATCTAGCTCGCATATGCCACCTTGCATATGCTACCTCGCCAAACTCTCTTCGCGAACTCTTCCTTACATATGCCACCTCGGCAATGCCTCTTTGCCTCTTCGCCAACTCGCTTCGCCTATCACCCTCTTCGTCAAACTCTGCTCGCAAACTGCCACTTTGTACATTCCCTCTTTGCATAATGCCTCTTCATATAATGCCACCTCGCCTTACCCTCTTTGCCAAATCCTCTTCGCCTTCACTCTACTTCGCATATGCCACCTTGCATATGCTTCTTCGCCAAATCCCTCTTTGCATATGCTACCTCGTATATGTCTCTTCGCCAATTGCCACTTCGGCAATCTCACCTCGCCATTTCGCATTGCCGGCTCGCAAAATGCCACCTCGCATTTTGCCGGCTTGCCTTAACCAAATCCTACAGAGTTAAAACTCTTCCTCGGCAACTTATACTTAACCAACTCGCAATTGAGCTCTAAACGTCCAAACTTCCTGATTATTTTTGCCACTTAAAATAGACATACAAAGGCTCAACATATCCAAAATTTAAATCATAGAGACAACCACACAGACTATGGTGACTCTCCAAAAATTACCAAGACTTACTGTCCACAATCCATTTAAACAGGTCTGATAAAATCCACTCTCCACTGAGATATACTTATCCAAAATTTCTGAAATTTTACAACCAATACCACAACATATAAAGAAACATTTTTCATGTTTATACCTTTGAATCAAACTGTCTCAGTCATTCCCAATAAATTCAAATAAACTCATATTTCCAGCAGACATATTAAACCAGACCAGTCTTGATAAAAGGGACATAACTCATCACACACACAGAATTCTGCCAAGCCATTTTACAGAATCTAAGATGAAACATAAATCCACAATTCTTATGTTTTACACTTTACCAAATTATTTCTTTAAGATCATGTAATCAATCTCACAAAATCCTGCAACTGAAATCAGAAATTCTGGATTTCTCAAACATTCATATAATTAATTAGTTAATTCTTCAAACATACAATTTAATTAAAATAATATAAATGGCAGATATTACATAAATATTTGCACTCCATCTTTGTGTAATATTTTAGTAGCTCCATGGATTTGTAACTGGTTATAGTTGTATGTATAAACTTAATGTATATATATATATATATATATATATATTTGTTGCATGGATAATGAGATGGACAGTATCAAAATTACAGAATGCAGAACAAAAATAAATTAATTAAGTTATAGTAATAAATAATTGGAGATGTTAGGGGTTCTATGGATGTCAATAGCCATTGGCTGTTCCTGCATCTTAGGACCGTCATATTACAGTTATGGGAAGTGACATCTATTTTTCCTTTCTACAACTTTGTTTTGTTGGGGAGTTCTAAGAGTAGAAAAGTTATGACAAAATTTTCATTTCATCATAAAAGGTTTTAAACTCATGATTAACAAATTCTCTTCCATAATCACTTCTCAAAGATGTGATATAAAAATCTTTTTCATTTTAGATTCTTTTAGCAAAATATTTAAACTCCTTGAAACTTTCATCCTTATGAGCAAGAAATAATATCTAAGTAAATCAAGAGTAATCATCAACAATGACAAATGCATATTGTTTACCTCCAAGACTAGATGTCTTATAAGGGCCAAACAAATCCATATGCAAAAGCTCTAGAGGTCTAGTAAAAGAAACAATATTTTTGGTTTTAAAAGAACTTTTGAGTTGCTTGCCCATTTGACATGTATCACACATTTTATCCTTGTGAAACTTGACCTTGGGGAGACCAATTACAAGCTCATTAGACTTAAGATTGTCAATGATATCCATGCCAATATGACTAAGTCTCTAATGCCACAACCATGCATCTTCACATAGAGAAACCATACAATCAACATTATTATTATGCAAGTTATTGATATCAATCATATAAACATTGCCAATTCTATGACCGACAAACAAAATTGTCTTATCTTTAAAACGTTTCACATAGCATTTCTTAGAAGTAAAAGAAAATTTATTTCCCATGTCACATAATTGACTAACACTAATTAAGTTATGCTTTAATCTATCAACTAACAACACATATTTAAGATAGGGTTTATTGGTCTTACCAATTTGCCCAATTCCAATAATTTTACATTTCTCATTGTCTCTAAAGGTTACCTTTCCTCCTTTCTTCTCTTCCAAGTTTGAGAGAAGATTTGTATTATCAGTCATATGCCTTAAACAACCACTATCTAAATACCATGACTCTTATTTCCTTGTGGATTTCAAGCATACCTACAAATGATGAAATTCATATATTTTTAGGTACCCAAATACTTTTGGGTCCTTGAGGGTTAGCATCAATAACCTAAATGCACATTTCTAATATGACATTTGAAGTTTGAATGACCAAATTTTCCATAATAGTGACATCTCAAGTGATTTTTATATTTTTGTTGAGATTTTGTCCTATGATGTGGTTTGGAGTGATATTGAGGCCAATAACCATATTTTGATTTTGGTATAGAATATGCATTCTTAGGTCTTCTAAAATAAGAGTCATGCATGACATGCTTATGCACATTTGCTTTGGGCTTAGCATTTTTAGGTAGAGGCATGTAATCAATGTGAGTATGAGAGTTTAATGCCTTTACAAATGTAGTCTTAGATGTTGATGGGGCATCTCCTCCGCTATAGCCAAGTCCATATTCAATTCTAGGACACCTTTGAGACTCAAGTATTTTATTCAATTTTTCTTTGCCATTACAAAGTTTGAATATGTAATCATTATGAGAGTCTAACTTATTTTTCAATAAGGAATTCTCATTTTTTTTAGCTTATTGTATTCTTGGTCTCTAAGGTTAATGGCCTTTTTTAATTCAACATTAGATGCACTTAATTCATTTTTGTAAGCTTCACAAGCATCTAAGACTTCAATTGACATTACTTTCAATTTATCACATTTATTTTGCAACTTATGATATTTTAAAAGCAATGTATCCATAATTTGTATGGTATCATTATTAGAATTAAAATCAAAATTACTAACCTCACTTGAAGATGTATCTTCTTCAATTGCCATGAAGCAAATATTGGCTACTTCTTTGCTAGCTTCATTCTCTTCATCGGAGTCACTTTAATCATTCCAAGTGGCCGCCAATGCCTTTTTCTTGAAGCTTTTCTTATTTTTTAATCTTGGATATTCTGCTTTTATGTGACCAAATTTGTCACACTCAAAGCATTTCACTTGATTACCTTTGTACTTTTTATGCTTCTCATATCTTTCAAATGGCTTATTGCTATTATTTTCCCTAAGAATAACATTTCTTATTCTTTTGGTGAGCAAGACCATGTCTTCATCATCTTTCCCTTCATCACTATCAATTGAGTAAGCC
This sequence comes from Aleurites moluccanus, assembly GCA_948193065.1. Classification (NCBI taxonomy): domain Eukaryota; kingdom Viridiplantae; phylum Streptophyta; class Magnoliopsida; order Malpighiales; family Euphorbiaceae; genus Aleurites; species Aleurites moluccanus. Next base: position 22,749 of record CANXYC010608629.1, on the reverse strand, counting down.
TCCTTGGAAGCAATGAGAGCTAACCCTTTATTCTTTTCTTTAATTTTTTTTTCTTGAGATAAAGTAATTTTATGTGTGAAAAGTTTTTCCAACAAGTTGTTAGTTGGGAGGGTGCTTAAGTCATTGGCTTCCTCAATTGAAGCTACTCTTGCTTCCCAATCTTTCTTGAGTAGAACTCTCAAGATCTTGCAAATGATGTCTTCTTTAAAGTAATTCTTCCCAAGCTTCTTCATTTGATTTACAATCACTATTAGATGATTGTACATTTCGTATACCTTCTCATTTAGTAGCATTTGGAAGAGCTCATATTCATGAGTAAGAATTTGAATTTTCTTATCTTTAACTTGATTTGTTCCTTTATGAGTGGTCTCAAGGGTATCCTAGATTTTCTTTGCCGAAATGCAATGGGAGATTTTTTCATAATCATCTCTACTTAAAGCACGATAGAGAGTGTTCATTGCCTTTTGATTTCTCAAATTTGTGTCCATTTAATTTTTGGTTTGATGGCTTTCATATCATCAACGGTTTTTATAGGAACCGTATAACCCACTTCAACTATATCCCAAATATTAATGCCATCACAATCTATGTAGATTTCTATTCTATTTTTTCAATAAGGATAGTCGGTGCCATTGAAGTAAGGTGGTCTCATGGTGGAGCCGCCTTTAATAATACCGGTTGCTTGATTTGTCATATGATCTTTGATCCAAGATGGTTAAATCATTGAAAGAGTGGATTCAAAACTATGATATCAATTGAAAGTTTCTTTACAACCAAGAGAAGGGTGAATTGTTTGTCTTATAAAAATTAATGACAACTTAAAATTAATAAAGAGAAGAAGGAAAGAAAATTCACATAAGGAATTTATAGTAGTTCGGCTGTCCACTCCTCAATATCACACTTGAGTATTTAACTAACTTTGATCATTTTACACTCAAAGTATTTTGGCTCACACTAAACCTTACAAGTATTTTTCAAGAAGGCTCACACACAACCCAAAAGAATTATAAGAGATGAGAAAGAAATTACCCAATAACTTTTATCCAACTCTCAAAAATTAATTACACTTCAACAACTTTAAAGTTTTAGCAATTGATTTTCTTTACAATAAGAAACTCAATTTTAAGCTTAAGAACACTTGAATACTTTGAAGGTATGAATTAATTCATAATAAATAGTTGTTGTTACTTTATTAACTTCATACCAATCCATATAAATAGTCCTTAGCTTAAAAGAGCCGTTTGGGTGCATTAAATATGCATTTAATGTAAATTCACGTCATTGCAATGACTATATTTTTGTCATTTTTTCAGGTATAGCGGCGACTATAAACAAAGTAGCGGGCGCTACTTATCTTGTAGCGGGCGTGACCCAGTCTTGCAATAAAAACTTCATGGCTACGACTTTCAGTGTAGCGGCGGTGAATTACTTAGTAACGGATGCTACTTAACATGTAGCGGGCGCTACTTAACATGTAGCGGGCATGAAGGATCATCCAAATTTTCAAAGTGTTTTTGTGTCTCTGAGCCTAATCAGTAGTGGGCACTACTCAACATATAACGGGCATTACGTCTTGGCTCCTTAAACTCTTGAAATTTGATTTAAATTTTGCGGCTGTGAATACTTGTATAGTGGCTATGAATTACATAGTAGTGGGGGCTACACTTTCAGACTCCGCTACTAAGGATCTTTCTGAATAGAATGTAGTGGCTGTAAATAAGAGGTAGCAGCTGCTACTTACTTAATAATGAGCGCAACATTGTGTGTAGTGTGTGCTACTTAGGAAAAAGGTTGTATTCTAAAAAAGAGATCCTTGCAAATAAATAAGCAAACAACATTAGATAAATAATTAGTTATTTGTTCCCATCAAAATGAGCATATTAGCTATTCAAGGTCTAACATTTATGATTTAGGAAATCCTAATTTTGAGAATTTGGAGATTTTTTGTTTAGACTTGGAGAACTCAAGTGATTAAAAAGGATGTTGCTTAATCAAGGTCATTAAGCTTTATTGGAAAGGTTTTACTAAAAGATAAATTATGAATTTGTTGATACATAATGTTCTTAATAAGATTTTTCTTATTCGTTCTATATACTTTCTATATGTCTTTTAATAATATAATTATTGTCTTGTAACGTTGCAATGTATTCTTATCTTGATATAAATAATTTGTTGACACCCTCATAAAGTTAACCACTTGCATATGTAAATGACTTAATCATTTTTGCTTGGACTATGTTCATTAAGGAATCCGTTTGTTCCAATTTAAATAAATGTTATATTATGAATGTTAAGTGGTCTCTTGACTATTATGTTTCTTTGATAACTACCTAACCATGATTGTTTGTGATACTCTCATGTGATAGAATATCCCTTTCCAATGAAGGTGATTTCATTAGCCTTTGTGCACATCTGGAACCCAGCTGATAGGATAGTTATGAGTGTTCCACCTAGAGGGGTCTATGAGCTCTAGGCATATGCTTTGTGCAAGCATACAATTATGTGATGGGAGCCTTGCTTTCCAATTACTTATGATTGATATTAGTTTTATCTTGGGAAATGTTGACAATGCATGCACTACTATGTTTCAAATTGTAAGCTTATAATTCTTCTAATGTTAATAATTCTTCAAGTGATTATGTATATGTATGTTCATAATTTGATACTTAAAGTTCTTTGGTATAATCCAAGACATTAACATTATTCATGATTTATTGAGTTGAAGATTCACCCCTCTTCATGTTGTGGATTTGAGGTGCTAATGTAGCTCGTGAGAGAGCTAATCCAGAGGATAAATGTAATACCCATATTTTTGAAATATTTTTAAAAATCATATTTTATTTATAAATAATAATTATTTTATGAATATTTAATTAAAGTTACGAATATAAAAGTATTTTTGGGATTTATTATATTTCAAAGAAATAAATATTTAAAAGTAAAAGGAAAATATATTTTTCAAAATTAATTTTAATTTTAATTAGTGTCATATTATTATGTGTTATTTAATAATTTAATTTTTATACTCATTTATTTAGTTAAATAAATTATTTTATTATTATTATTGTTATTTTAAGAATTTTTAGAAATTAAATTTATATTTAAATAATTTTTATTAAATTAGAAAAATATTATTTTTCAAGTTTTAGTATTTTAAAATGAAGTACATTCTATAAGAAATTTATTAACTATTTATTTATAATTTTTAAACTTAAAATGAAATTTCTACAAATTTTCAAAAAAGAAAAAAAATTAAATAATAGGACTAATCATAGACTGCCACGTTGCAGCCTCAAATTGGCTGCCGGCAGATTAAAATATGCTAAAAACGTGAAGAAGAAGAAGAAGAAGAAGAAGAAGAAGAAGAAGAAGAAGAGAAGGAGATGGACAATTCTGGTGTCGATTCCGGCCAAACTGGAGGGAGGTGGTCAACACCTCTTATACCATCGTATAGCCTGCCATGAGGAGAGTTCTTATGCACCAATTTTGCTCAATACCGATCAACAGGTAATGAGTTATTTCTAAGTAGCTATCATGATCATATTGATCAAAAATTTCAATTAGCTATAACTCTCTCATTTGAAACCCAAATTGAGTAATTCTTGTTCTTATGGTTTTGTCTTGATTCCAGCTTTCTTTTGATACCCAACTGCTACCTGAAATTTATCGAAAAAGGAGATTGAAAAATAGAACCACCGAATCTTCTAATGCAGATTTTGACCAATTTCGGTGACTCTAATTTTATTGAATTCCTCTCTTTTTGAGCTTTCTAATGGCACCAATTTTTCCTCGATCGGAGACCAAAATCGGGACTAAAAAATTTGGACACGCGTAGATTTTCGACAAATTTTGAGTAAATAGGTTTAAATTTATTCTAAAATTATTTATTAATTATTTAGAGATTATTTGGAGACAAATTTGTCAAAATAGTTATATATTTATGTTAGTATTGGAGAATTTGGGTAGTTAAAATTTGATAACTTTATTTATTTTGAGAGGATAAATCAATATAAATTATTTAGAATTATTAAAAAAATTATTTAGATGGCGTTAATGGAAAAATATTGAGTTTGACATTGGTTGTAGAATTTTCGGGCAATAAATTATCAATAACTGTGTTTTTATTGAATGTAAGAATTAAAATAAATTTATTATATTGATTTGGAATATTTATGGAAATTATGTGGATGATGTTTGTGGAATTTAGATACTAAAAAATTAATTATTGTATAGTAATTTTATGAAGTAGGTAATTAAATTAAGTATATAAAAGAGATTAAATTAAGATGATTATTGAAGTTTGATAAATGGATTATTGAGATAAAAATATTTTTATGATGATATTATTTTAAATATTTTAAGGCAATTAGAATATGTCAAGAATTTATTTTGAGATATAGTAAATCAAAGGATAATTATTAAATTAATTATTTTATGGATTTAATTTCTGACTGATATTAGTATTGAATTAGTATTTTTTTGAGATTGTATACAGTTGATGGAATTTTGTGAATTAAATAAATGAAATTAATTGGATGTTAAGATTGCTTTCAATTGATGCAATGATGAGTAGCGTTTGATTGGGGTATTAATTAGGCTGTTATAAATATGTTTGTTGAGATCGAGACCCAGGAGGGGTCAATTGATATGGTTGTGTTGGATTTAGGCCGATGGGCTTATTATTAGATGTGTTTTTATTTTTGTTTTAGAAGGTTATGTCCTATTTTAGGAGAAACTCTGCCGAAATTTTGAAAATTCATTCTTTTTATTTCTAAGTTAATATTTGAATATAATTCTAATAATTCCCGTATTTGATTCCAGTACTTCGGATGTCTTCCATTGCTGTCAGTCAGAAGGTGTTCCAAGGGAGCTAGTCAGTTTGATGGTCGTCAAATTTGTGAGTTGATATATTTTAATTTAACTATGCATTTATGCATGACATGTAAGCACTGTATGAATGAGAATATATATGTATATAAGCTATCGCTATTGCATTAGATTTAGAAGTATGATGTATTTTTATGCCATATTATATGATGTTGATGATATGTATGTATGTAGTTGTGATGGAAAATAAGATGATGTAGAATACAATTGTACTAATACGTAAAACATTAACGATATAATATGATATAACATGATGATGATATTATTACAGGGACTATCTGGTTTGAGTTGATCTCACCGTGGCACCTGGACATAGATAAAAGAGTATAGGGATGTCTGGTTTGAGTTGATCTCACTGTGGCCCCATAGTTAGAACTTAAGAGAGCCAAGGGAGGGGTTGGCTCCCTATTTATGATAAATAAAAACATAAATGTGGTTGAATTCTACGGACATTTTCCATCATAGATGTTATGTATTGTTAGTCCCTATGGCAACCAAGGGGGGGGGGGGGAGTAAATTGGTTGTCTTTTTAAAAATAATGACCAATTAAAAATATGATGAAGGAAGAGAAGAAGAAAATCAACACAAAGAGTTATAGTGGTTCGGCCAAAACGAGTCTACGTCCAGTCCTTAAGATCACACTTGAGTATTTCACTATCTTTGATCCTTTTATAGGTTCAAGATCAAACCTAAGTGTTTTGGTTCACACTTTAACCTTTTATAATGTGTTTTTCTCAAACTAGGATCACACACAACCCAAGAGATTTACAAGGGTTGAGAAGTAAGAATACCCCTTTTTACCACACTCTCTTATAAACAAAGATCTTCAACAACTTTGAAAATTTACAATAAATGCAAGTATAAACTGATTTTTGTATAATAAATATGAATGATCTTTCAATAAATAATTTATGAACTTGTTCTAAGGTTGTTCACCACTCATTTAGTACAAACCAACTCATATTTATAGTCTTGATTGAAAAGAAAGAGCTGTTTAGACTCATTTTCCTGCAATAAATGCATTTGAATTTTTGCTTCAACGGCTAGTTTACAGGTGAGTCACTCCCCCGACTGGAATCGTCATGCCCGTGACTAGTTTCTTTCCTTTTTGGCTCGAAGAGAGATAAATTTGAATTTTACTGAGTAGCACCCGCTATTGAAGCTGTCGCACCCACGACTCATTTTGAGATACAACACTCAAGCTTGGTTGAGCTTTTTCACGCTCGTGACTGAGCTTGGATAATGCTGTGACTTTATCTGGTCGCACCAGCGACTGTATAATATCGGGCCCGCAACTGAATGATACTATTCATCTTGAAGCTACTGGATGTTTTGAGATATTCTTAATTTTAATTTTGCGCCTGCAAATAACTTTGTCATACCCGCGACTTCGCTTAGTCGTACCTGCGACTTCCTTATGTTGCACCAGCAACTGGAGGGACACTGTTTTCCTGGAAGCTACTGGATGTTTTTGAGATATCTCAAATCAATTTCGCACCCGCGACTGGGAAGTGTCACGCCTGTGACTTGAAGCTTTTCAAGACTGTGACTGATTTTATCGCACCTGTGACCAAGCTTGTGCCTAGAGTCGCTCCCGTGACTGAAAGTGGTCGTGCCTGCGACTAAGCAGCATCCTGCAATACTTTTAGAGAAATTCTTGGAAATTCTTGCACATAATCAAACAAACTCATTAGTCCATTGATTTGGTGTTTGTAATCATCAAAATAAGTATGATGTAGACCCTTAGGTCTAACACGTATGTTTATGGATGATTATACGTAATATGACACTTCTTGTAGATTAATAAATGATCTGCATGTTAAATTAATTTATATCAGCTCATTGAGTCGAACGCTCATCCCTGTTCATATATTTTTCCAGGTTTCAAGTCGAGATTAAAAAGATTAAGTTTTTAAGTTGAGTATTTCCTGCCTTTTATTTATCAGGAGATGAGTTATTTTATTTTATTATGTAATTATTTCATATTCATTGTATTAAATTCTTTAGAGCTCCACATTGTTATATTAAGTGTTAAATTTGTGGTCATAGTTTAATTGTTATTTGTTAAGCAAAAATCTGATGTTGAAGATGTTATATGGATGATGACAGCCCTTGCTTTGTGACAGTTACAACTATCATATTGCAGTTTTATTGTTTAGTGATAAGTCATGCTTACTATAGATTCCGGAAGCCTTATACTCTCCCATTCCCTAGTGCCAGTCACGTGCCCAATAGGGTCGGGTCATAACAATAAAGCTTCTTGATTTCTTCTTCACAAGAAGACTCTTTATTTTGAGATATTATTTTAAATTGCAATTATAAATCATGTATGGATTATTCTTAGAAGTTGCTTAGATTAGTATGAAGGACATATTACTTTTGTTTTCCCTTGTTCCATATAGATGGTAGAATTAGTCTTTTGATTGATATGGAATGAGTTGAGATGTAATGGATGATTGATGAATAATAAGAATATGTTATATATTGCTATATATATGTATGTATGTGTGTGTGTGTGTTTATTATGATTGATCCAGGTTAGCTAAGGGTTATATGGATTTTATGGTGGCCTTATGTCTACCCTTGCCCTAGGCTGTCATACCATTGGAGTTGGAATGTGACAAGGGTGGTATCAGAGCTATAGGTTTAAGACCATAAGATAGATAGATAGATAGATAGATGTGCAAGTTTCCTAGTATAAGTGTTCGATTAAGATAACTACGGAGCATAGAGTTCATTTTTGTCATTGTCATTTATTCTTTTGGTATAGATCTATGTTAACTGTGTGTTATGAGTTTGAGTTGTTTGTTATTTTCCTTATCAATTTCGAGATGCCTCTATAACGTGGACATGGGCGAGGAAGAGGACATGGTAAAGGTTGTCCTAGAAGAGAGTTGCCTTCTGAAAAGGGTTCAATAGGTAGAGTGGGAGGTGATGAGGTTCCTCTAGAGTTACAAGTAGATGTGGTTGTCATGGCTCAGTAATTGAATAAGTTACCGAGGAACTATGAAGTAATAGTTGAATTCATCACGCAATAGAGACAACGGCAAGCTCCTCCAGTCTATGTAGCTCAAGATGCTCAAATTCTTTTGTGGTTGCTCCACCACTACCCGCAGTTGTACATCAGGTTTAGGAGGTCTTATTTGAGAAATTCTTAAAACTTAAACTATCAAAGTATAAGGGAGAGGTATATCCTATAGAATTTCTTGAGGAAATTGAAGAGAATGTTCAAATTTTAAGGATCCTTAATCAGAGGGCTATAAAATTTATGGGTTACTTGATGAAGGCTGAGGCTAAAGACTGGTTTAGAACAAGTTTTTAGGTTATGCTTAAGGAAAATGAAAAACTTTCATGGCATCAGTTCAAGGAGATGGTCATCAATGACTTCCTTCCAAAGAGTGTGAGGAATGCAAAGACAATTGAGTTTAAGAGACTGGTCCAGAATCCTAATATGATTGTATCTAAATATGCGAAGAAGTTTAGTCAGTTGAGCAAGTTTGCTTCAGCTCTTATACCTATAAAAGCAGCACAAATTGAGAGGTTCCTTAGATGACTTGTTACTCCATTATTTAAGTTTCTATCTACTCTCGAGTTTGATTCCTACACCAAGCTTGTGGATAAAGCTAGAGTTATAGAGAATAGGGAGATGGAGCTGAGATCAGCTAGAGAAGAAAAGAAGAAAGCTCGGATGGGTAGTACATCTAAGCAATATAGTGGAGTTAAGAGTATGGATGTTTCTCACCAGTCAGCTTCTTAGATTGGATGTAATGGACCTTTAGGGAGATCACAACAGAGACAAAATCCTTCAAGACTCTCTTCTTAGATGAGTTATGGTATTCTTAATTTTGCACCATCGAGGACTTCTCATCCTTCTTGTCCTACTTATGGTAAGAGCAATATAGGGGCTTATTTATTTGGGTTAGGAGCTTGTTATGGAAGTGGACAGCAAGGTCATTTGCTTAAATCCATAACCTTCTTTGAGAGCTAGACATCATGCCTTTTAGACTATAGTCTAGATGGATAAAAAGAGGAGCATTCATCAACAGTCTGGCGTGTGAGGTATTTTAGGCAAAGCTCCAAAGAAAGGTAAAGATTCAAGACAGACTATTGGCAAGCTTTAGGCCAAGCACCTTTGGAAAGAGATAGAGGAAGAGTATTTGCTCTTACACAGCAAGAGCCCTTGACTTCTAACACTGTGGTCATAGGTTGTAACACCATAGATTTTTGACACGGTTACTAGAAAATTTTCTTAAGTACCAGTTTGATTACACTAAAAATAATTACTCAGCTTGAAGAATTAGTACAGTACCAAATCTAAAGTTATTTAATACAGACAATGGGTAATAAGATAATTAAAATAATATTATTTATTGGTGAAAAGAAAGAATAGAAAAGTATTATGGATGATGAAAAATCAATAGAATGGCAAAACCGTTAAGTGCAACTTTAGGGGTATTTTTAGAAATCCACTGTATAAAACTCAAAATTGGACCCAAAACAATAATAACTGATAGAACAGCCCAAAATAAGTCATTTTACTCCCCACATTGATATTTGATTCTAAACAGAAATAATTACAGAAAGTTATCGGGTAAAAGTGCAAAAAAGTAAAGTTTGAGGAGTTATGTGCAAATGCCCAAAACTTTAGAATATAGATACCATGCCTTTGGTATTTTCCTCACCATTTCTTCTTCTTCTTTTCCTCCTCCATGGACGAATGCTTCAAGCTTCAAACCCACCAAATTTTCATCAAAAATCCAAAGAAAACTAAAGAAAACCTAAATTCAACCTATTTCCATCAAAATTTCTTCAAAACAACAAAGAAAAATTGTGAATATTCTTTAAGGACGTTTTAGCCCTCACACCCATTTAAGGTAACTTGAAGTTTTCTTCCATTTTATGGTTAGTTTAGATGTTTTAGATGATGAATAAAATAGTTTTAAAAATCAATTGCATCAATTTGCACAAATTGATGGAAATCCCCAAATTTGAAACCCTAATTATATTATGTCAATTACCAATTCTTAAATTAGTGTTATATGATTCTTAATTTAGTTAGAATATGTCTTATTATCATCATTGGAAGCTAAATAGATGATTGGTTTGGTATAAAATCAAAATTTGAGACAAAGTGTTCATATTGCCTTTTATAAGAGAAATTGGAGTTTGAGGTGGAATTTTTGCTATCTAAGGAATTAGTGAGTTCAATATGCTCCATTTTACATGTTTAATATGTTAAAATGAATTATGGAGTTGGATTGTAAAAAGCTCTCCTTGGACAAACCCTAAAGTGAAATTTCCTTTGAAAATTTTGCTTTATTTTTTCGATTTTTCGCTTGATTTTGATCTCTAAATTATTGTTCATTGTGATATTTAAGTTATTGGTTGAATTATCCCCATTGTGAACTCTTAAATTGATGTTTGGGCAATGCCAAATTTGCACCAAAATTATGCTTAATTATTGATTGCAAGTTGCATACTAACTGTTCGATAAAATGCCTAAACCAATTTCCTTTCATTGGCAACCTTAGCCAATGCTATTATCGCCAATGATATTGGCTAGCCAATTGTGCCAGCGTAAACGACATTGGAAGATTTTGATGATAATAGACTTATACCTATTTATTGCAACCATTGTGATACTTGTTATTGATAACCATCTTGATATCTACTGTATTGGAAATACTGATTGTTCACATACTAAAACTATTGTTTTACTATACTATTATTGTATTCTATTTATTGATATTATTTCGAATGCCTTATATGTATGTATTTCACAAAACTACCCGACCGATGGGGTAGTATGTAAGATCCATCGGCATTGTGCACAATGGCCCGCTGGACAAGGTTAAATGTCTAGAAACTTAGCTGGGAAGGGCTTGGTCCTAGCCATAAGGCTTGGCCTGCCTTATGTATTTTACCGATATTAATTCACTGCTACTATTACTGGTCCCTTAGTCTGTCATTTTCACATATAGACTTGACAAATAATTCCATTATTGACACTTCTTATTTATTATTATATATATCTTATCTTATGGACATTGGTGCGTAATACCCATTCCATTGACATTGATCATACCATTTCTTTAATGTTACCCTATCTTGCATGTAATATGTTGTATATTAAGCTCACTCAGTATTTATATACGCACCCTGTAGTGGTTTTAAACTTTCAAGATAGGAGTTGTAAATTGGTTCCCAGCTTTTTCCTCGAGGAACCAGAGTACATATTTGTAATGTAGATATTGTGATATTACTTCTTTTTGTTATTTTCTAGATATACTCCATGGTCTATAATAACTAATACTTATTAGAATAGACTGTATGGATATTATAATTGTGTGATGAAATATATCACTGGACTGATGTTGGACTGTTATAATTTAAGTATGGATGTCATATGATGATGATTATAGTATTGGTTATAAATGTGTAATTGGCTCAATGCTACTGGTGTTGGACATCTCTGACTGTTCTCGCATCCTAGGATCGTCATGCCCGAACTCTGGTCATGACAGAGGTGGTATAAAAGCTTATGGTTATATGAACATTATATAAATACAAGGTTAATAGGATATCATGGAGTATTAGGAATTCTTGTTTCGTCTTTTGCAGTATTCATTATATATATGTATATTCTGTGATACCGTACAGTACCAAACTATTGTTTGTTTCCTGTAGTGACCGAGATGTAAGAAAGGGGACGTGAACATGTTATAGAATCAGAATATGACAGAACTAGGAAACCTAGTAGAGAGGCTGAGGTGGCCTCAAGTGAGTCTTCAGTTAGGGAGGAAACAAAAGAACCTCCCTAATCCCGATGGAGAATAGAGTATACCAGGGGTAGTGAAGATCCCTGAAGAGTAGAGATGATGCAAGGAATGATGGAGTTATGCCAGAAATTGCAAGAATTGAGACGGGAAAGGCAAGCAGTTCCTCTACCAGTACCACCAGCAGTACCTCCTGCTGCTGCACCAACTATACCTGTTCCACCAGTACCAGTACCACCAGTAGTTGTTCTTGGCGAGCATATAATATAGAAGGGCCACCGTACTATAGATGAAGGGGGAGTGAGTATGTTTAAATTCATAAAGCTTAATTTACTAGAATTTAAGGGTGATAGAGGAGAGGAGCCAATAGATTTTTTTTCGAGTAGATTGAAAAGGTAGTACGGAGACTACCTTGTTCTAATGCTTGGGCAGTGGAGCTGGTGGGCTATTATTGAAAGGGAAGGCATGGACCTGGTTTTCCAGGCAAATGGAGCCACAATTATATAGTGATCGACTACTTACCTAGGCATAGTTTAGACATACGTTATTGGATGAGTTTTTTTACAGAGGGTGTGAAAGCCAGGAATATTATTCAGTTTGAGCAGTTTGAGTAGGGCAACATAAGTATAGAAGAGTATGCAGATGAGTTTATTAGATTGAGATGATATGCTACCAGGATAGCACCAATAGAGGCGAATTTGATTGGCAGATTTCGGAGAGGTTTGCATGCATCACTGCATAATGCTTTATTGCTTACAAAGTTCACTTCCCTAACAACCATCATTGATAAAGCAATATAGATAGTAGAAAAGTATAAAAAAAAGAAGGCAAAGAGAGATTAGAGGAAGAAATGAGGGTCTAGCGGACAGTCTAAAAAGGGGGAAGAAAGTTTCCAGCAGTGACAGACAGACACAGTATCTAGAACAGATCAACGATAATAGTCTAGTAGCTAGAGAAGAAGAGGACAAGATAGGGTACCACTGGACAAACAACTCCTGGGTATTCACAAGGATCATCCATACCGGTATCTCAGGCACCTAATGTACCAGTATATGAGTTATGTGGTAGAACAAGTTTAAATTTCAGCTAGAATGGTAGGTAGAGTTTGAATACTGGGGCGATAGATGTGAATCTGGTATCAAGCTTATTTCAACAATCAAGGCTAGAAAAATGTTAAGGAAATGATATCCGGTTTACTTGGCATATGTAGTAGATATTCAAAAGGCTTCGATGAGAATTGATTAGATCCATGTTGTCAGAGAGTTTCCTAATGTCTTCCTTGAGGATTTGCCAGTGCTACCCTCAAAAAGGGAGATTGAGTTTAAAATTGAAGTGTACCCCAGTACAGATCCGATATCCATTCCTTTTCATCAGATGACACGTATAGAACTAAAGGAGTTGAAAGTTCAACTACAAGAATTATTGGATAAGGGGTTCATTAGACCAAGCATTTCACCTTGGGGTGCTCTAGTACTGTTTGTAAAGAAGAAGGATGATTTTTTGCGGATGTGTATTGATTACAGACAGTTGAATAAAGTGACTGTTAAGAATAAATATCCTCTGTCATGGTTTGATGATATATTTGATCAGTTACAAGGTGCAAGTCACTTCTCCAAGATTGATTTGAGGTCTAGGTATCATCAATTATGGATTAAGAAGGAAGATGTACCTAAGACAACTTTTAAAACCTGGTATGGACACAATGAATTTTTGGTGTTGCCATTTAGGTTAATGAATGCTCCTACGACATTTATAGATTTAATAAATGGATCTTCAAGCCATACTTGGATAAGTTTATCAAAGTGTTTATCAATGACATTCTTATCTAATTTAAGAGTAAAGAAGAGCATGCACAACATCTGGGATCGATATTACAAATACTACGGGAGCACAGATTATATGCTAAGTTATCAAAGTGCCAATTTTGGCTTACTGAAGTATGTTTTATGGGCAGGTAGATTCTCAAAAGGTAGAAGCCATTGCTAATTGGCCACAACTAACTAATGTGACTGAGATACGCAGTTTTCTCAGCATGGCTAGTTTTTATCGGTGGTTTGTGAAGGATTTCTCAAATATTGTTGTTCCATTAACCAGATTGACCGAAAAATAGGAGAAATTCCAGTGAACTGATGAGTGTGAAAAGAGTTTTCAAGCAATGAAGTCCTGTCTTACAACTACTCAAGTGTTAGCCTTACCAACGGAGACCGATAAGTTCACTGTATACTATGATGCATCTAGAATCAGACTGGTTATGTGTTAATGTAGAATAAGAGAGTTATTGTCTATGCTTTGTGATAGTTGAAGAAGCATGAGATGAATTATTCAACTCACGATCTGGAAATGGCTGCAATAGTTTTTGCACTAAAGATTTAAATGCATTACTTGTATGGAGCTAAATGTGAGATCTATACAAATCATAAAAACCTATAATATATTCTACAGTAGAAAGATATGAACTTATGGCTGTGGAGATGGGTTGAATTATTAAAGGATTATGACTGTGAATTATTCTATCACTCGGACAAAGCCAATATTATGGCATATGCTTTAAGCCGAAAGTCAATGGGTAGTCTAACCCACATTACTGATACAAGAAGACCATTGTTTTGAGAGATGAAAGAACTAATTGATATGGGAATTGAATTGGAATTGGGATACTAGGATCAAAACCAGGCTTTGATAGCTCAGTTTTGGGTAAAGCTGGCATTGATTGATGATATTAAAGCAACACATAATAAAGATTATTATCTATTAAAATTAAAAAAAGATGTTCAAATGGTAAGGCTCCTGAGTTTACAGTAGATGATAGAGTATTGAAATGTGGAAATGACCGTGTGTATTTGATACTAATGGGTTACGGGAACTGATCATTAAAGAGGCACATTATGCTTACTACAGTGTTCACCCTGGAGTTACAAAGATGTATCATGACCTAAAAGAGCATTATTAGTGGCCTAATATGAAACATGATATAGCTAAATTTGTGTCTATTTACTTAACTTGTCAGCAAGTTAAGTTTGAGCAGCAGAGACCATCGGGTCTGCTATAGGAGATTGAGTTGCCAGAATGGAAATGTGAATAAGTTACTATGGATTTTGTGGTTAGTTTACCGAAGACTATACAAGGATATTATTCCATCTGGGTTATAGTTGATCAACTAACCGACTAAGTTAGCTCATTTCTTAGAAGTGAAGACCAGCTAATACTACAGCACAGTACGCCTAGTTGTATGTCGATAAGCTAGTAAGACTTCACGGTGTGCCACTGATGATCAACTTAGATAGAGGAACACAGTTCACATCAAGGTTTTGGCAGAAATTTCAAAAGGCATTAGGTGCACAACTATGGTTTAGTATTGTATTCCATCCGTAGATTGATGGCCAATCAAAGCGTACTAATCATACACTAGAAAACATGCTACAGTTATATGTACTGGATTTCAAAGATAACTGGAATCAGTATTTGCCATTGATTGAGTTCTCATACAATAACAATTATCATTCATCTATCGGGATGGCTCCGTATGAAGCATTATATGGCAAAAAGTGTCGATTTCTATTTATTGGGTGGAACTGGGAGAGAAGAATTTGGAAGGTCCTGAGTTGATTAATGAGACGATAAAGAAAGTGCCTATTATTAAAGAAAGAATGAAAACTGCATTCAGTAAACATAAAAGTTATGCATATCCAAAGAGGAAAAATATACATTTTACTGAAGGTGATCACGTCTTCCTTAAAGTCTCACATATGAAAGGTGCAATGAGATTTGGGAAGAAAGGTAATATGTCACCTAGATACATCGGGCCATTCGAGATTCCAGAGAAAATTGGTAATGTTGCTTATAGACTTGCGCTTCCACCTAACTTGAGCCACATACATCCAATGTTCCATGTGTCAATACTTCACAAGTATGTGCCAAGTCCGTCACATGTATTGGAACCACAGGATATTGAGATTGAAGAAAACTTGTCATATGAAGAACTACCTATGAAAATAATTGATCGTCAAGTTAGACAACTGCACAATAAGTATATTCCTATGGTGAAAATACTATAGAGAAATCAATCAACGGAAGACTATACTTGGGAAATCGAGCAAGATATGCGTGCTAAGTATTCATATTTGTTCCAGTAGGAAGGTACGTATTAATAGTAAATTCAAAGATGAATTTATTTGAATAGGGGTAGAGTGTAACACCTTAGAGTTTTGACACAGTTACTATATAGTTTTCTTAAGTACCAGTTCGATTACATCGAAAATAATTACTCAGCATGGAGAATCAGTACAGTAAAAAATCTAAAGTTATTTAATACAAACATATAGGTAATAAAAAAAAAACTAAAATAATGTTATTTATTGGTGAAAAAAAAGAATGGAAAAGTGTTATGGATCATAGAAAATTAATAGAATTGCAAAATCATAAATAAGTGCAACTTTAGGGGTATTTTTGGAAACCCGCTGTCTAAGACTCAGAATTAGACCCAGAGCAATATTAAATGATAGAATAGCTCAAAATAAATAATTTCACTCCCCATATTGATATTTGATTCTAAGCAGAAATAACATAAATAATTAAAGAAAGTTATAGGGTAAAACTGCAAATAAGCAAAGTTTGAGGACTTATGTGCAAATACCTAAAACTTGGCAAATAAATACCATGCCTTAAATATTTTCCTCACCTTTTCTTCTTCTTCTTCTTCTTCTTCTCCTCCATGGCAGAATGCTTCTAGCTTTAAACTCACCAAATTTTCATCAAAAATCCAAAGAAAAACTAAAGAAAACCTAAATTCAACCTAATTCCAATCTATTTCCATCAAAATTTCTTCAAAACAACAAAGAAAAATTGAGAATATTCTTCAAGGAAGTTTCATCCCTCATGCCCATTTATGGTAACTTGAAGTTTTCTTCCATTTTATGGTTAGTTTAGATGTTTTAGATGATGAATAACATAGTTTTAACAACCAATTGAATCAATTTGCACAAATTGATGGAAATCCCCAAATTTGAAATCCTAATTATATTATGTCAATTACCAATTCTTAAATTAATATTATATGATTCTTAATTTAATTAGAATAGGTGTTATTATCATCATTGGAAGCTAAATATTTGATTGGTTTTGTGTAGAATAAAAGTTTGAGGCAAAGTGTTCATATTGCTTCTTATAAGAGAAATTAGAATTCAATGTGGAATTTTTGCTATATAAGGAATTATGTGAGTTCAATATGCTCCATTTTAGATATTTAATGTGTTAAAACGAATATGGAATTGGATTGTGAAAAGCCCTCCTTGGCTGAACCCTAAAGTGACATTTCCTTTGAAATTTTTGCTTTATTTTTTCTTGACTTTCTACTTGATTTTGATCTCTAAATTATTGTTTATTATGATATTTGAGTTATTGGTTGAATTGTCCTTATTGTAAACTCTTGAATTGATATTTGGGAAATGCTAAATTTCTACCAAAACCATGTTTAATTGTTGATTGCAAGTTACATACCAATTATTTGATAAAATGCCTAAACCAATTTCCTTTCATTGTCAACCTTAGCCAATGCCATTGTCGCCAGCGACATTGGCTAGCCAATGGCTCCAACGTAAATGACATTGGATGACTTTGATGATAATAGACTTATACCTATTTATTGCAACCATTGTGATACCTGTTATTTATAACCGTCCTGATATCTACCGTATTGGAAATACTGATTATTCATAGACTGATACTACTATTTACTACACTGTTTTTATATCATATTTATTGATACTATTCCTTTGATATTATATATTATTTCCAATGCCTTATATATGTGTATTTAAAAGAACTACCTGACCAATGGGGTAATGGGTAAGATCTATTGGCATTATCTACAATGGCCCACTGGACAAGGTTAAATGTCCAAAACCCTAGCTTGAAAGGGATTGGTCCTAGCCTTAAGGCTTGGCCCGCCTTATGTATTTTATTGATATTAATTCGCTGCTATTGTTACTGGCCCCTTAGTCTGTCACTTCCACATATAGACTTGACAGATAATACCATTATTAACACTGCTTATTTATTATTATCTGTATCTTACCTTATGGACATTAGTGCACAATACCCTTTCCATTGACATTGATCATAGCATTTCTTTACTGTTACCCTATTCTGTATGTAATATGTTGTATATTGAGATCACTAAGTATTTATATACTCACCTTATAGTGGTTTTAAACCTTTTAGGATAAGAGCAGTAGATTGGTTCCCAACTTCTTCCTCAAGGAACCAGAGTAAATATTTGTAATGTAAATGTTGTGATATTACTTCTTTTTGTTATTTTCTAGATATGCTCTGTGGTCTGTAATAACTGATACTTATTAGAATAGACTATATGGATATTATAATTGTCATGAAATATATCACTGGAATAATATTCGACTGTTATAATTTAAGTATGAATGTTATATAGTGATGATTATAGTATTGGTTATAAATGTGTAATTGGCTCTGTACTACTGGTGTTCTACGGGTATTGGAAGTCTCTGACTATTCTCGCATCCTAGGACCATCATGCCCCAAACTCGGGTAGTGACAAAGGTGGTATCTGAGCTTAGGGTTACATGAACAATATACATATACAATGTTAATAGGGCATAGGGTAAACCAAGAAGCATTGGGAATTCCTGTTTCGTCTTTTGTAGTATTTATCATATATATGTATATTCTATGATATCATACTGTACCAAACTGTCGTTTGTTTCCTATAGTGACTGAGGTGTTAGAAAGGGGACGTGAATGTGTTATAGTATTACAATATGACAGAAATGAGAAACATAGCAGAGAGGCTGAGGTGGCCTCAAATGAGTCTTTAGTTAGGGAGGAAACAAAAGATCCTCCCTGATCCCGACGGAGAACAGAGGATACCAGGTGTAGTGAGGATTCCTAGAGAGTAGAGATGATGCAAGAAATGACGGAGTTACACTGGGAATTGCAAGAATTGAGACGAGAAAGGCAAGCAGTGCCTCTACCAATACCACCAGTAGTACCTCTTCCTGTTGTACCAACTATTCCATTAGATTTACTTGTTCCACCAGTACCAGCACCACTAGTAGTTGTTCTTAGGGAGCCTATAATACAAGAGGGATGTCATGCTATAGATGAAGAGGGAGTGAGTCTATTCAATTTCCTGAAGCTTAATTTACCAAAATTTAAAAGTGACAGAGGGGAGGAGCCAATAGATTTTTTTGGAGCATATTGAAAAGGTGGCACAAAGACTACCTTATTATGATGCTCGGGCAATGGAGCTGGTGGAACTATTATTGAAAGGGAAGGTATGGACCTAGTTTTCCAGGCATATAAAGCTACAGTTATACAGTGATTGACCACCTACCTGGGCACAGTTTAGACAAACATTATTGGATGAGTTTCTTACAGAGGGAGTGAAAGCCAAGAATATTATTTAGTTTGAGTAGTTAGAGAAGGGCAACAAAAGTATAGAAGAGTATGCAGACGAGTTCATTAGATTGAGTCGATATACTACCAAGATAGCACCAATAGAAGAAGATTTGATTGGCATATTCCGGAGAGGTCTGCATACATCACTGCATAATGCTTTACTTCCTATAGAGTTCATTTCTCTGACAATCATCATTGATAAAGCTATATAGATGGATGAAAAGTACAAAGAAGAGAGGGCAAAAAGAGATCAAAGGAAGAAATGAGGGTTTAGTAGACAGTTTAAGGATCTAAACCTTAGGCAAAAAAGATAGATGAAGTTGCTTAAGGATTATAATTGTGGGCTAATGTAATAGCAGATGCTTTGAGTAGGAAGTCTTTGTGAAGCTTAGCATATATCCAAGTTCAAAAAAGGTCATTGGTGAAAGATGTGTAGGGTTTGCATGATATGGGGATCAGTTTGGATGTCAGATTCAAGAATGCTTTTGGCACATTTCCGAGCTAAGCCAATTTAGGTTGATTAGATAAGAGAAGTTTAAGAAAAAACCCTCAATTGGTGAACCTAAAAAATGTTGTGTAAGTGGGAGAAGCTCTATAATTTGTTGTGATTGATGGCATGTTGAAACATGGTAACAGGTTATGTGTTCCGACAATGTGTCACTTCCCAAAATTAGAACATGATGGTTCTAGGATGATGTCACACTCCAACTCCAGTGGTGTGACAGTCCTAGGGCAAGGGTAGGCTTAAAGCCACCATAAACCCATAGAACACTCATATCCTGGATCTCATACACAATAAATATCCACAACATTTATGGTTATCATTATAATTGCTCATTTTTATGATTCATGAAATCACCATTCATCCATTTACATTCATCATTATAAAATTTCCTCTTGTTCCTTGCTGATCAAAAGACACTTCCCACATCACTAAGGAATAAGGGCAGCTCAATCATAACAATTTAGACATCAAACTAGTATCATCCTCAATATTTAACTATGAAGTTCTAGAGTATACTCCTTTTACATACAATACCATAAACCATACTGATGAACATAAAAATATATATATAAAAGAATTACATAGAGTCTTCTTGGAGGAATGAATCAAGAATCTCAGTCTTCTATATTAGCTCCCTCTCGAGCTACATTACTACCTAAAATCCACAGAAGAGGAGTGAGCCTTCAACTCAGTAAGATATAAATATGCATGGTATAGATCAAGTCAAAAGTTCATGAATATGGAAATATCATAAGGTTAAGCTTACAAGAACATAAGTGGTCACAATTGAACAACGGTGTCAAATCATATGATAAAACTGCAGAGTGCGTCAGTAGCCTTGCTACCTTATCACAAACATATGCTTGGCCGGGCATACGCCTAAAGCTCATGGTCCTCTCTAGGTGGAACACTGATAAAAATCCTATCAGCTAGGTTCCCAAAGTGCACAATGGACTAATGAATTTACTCTCATTGGGAAAAGCGTTCTATATATAAACATATCATGGGTCATATTAAATTCCATAAGAATCATATTGGTCGCAAGACCATCAACATATAACATAAATTTATTCAAATTAACAAATAGGTTTCATATGAACTTGGTCCAAGGAAGAATGACCAAGTCATTTTCAACATATAAGGTAATCATATGAAACCAATTTTCATTTGTTTAAGAACATTAAGGGAATTTCATAATGTAGGTACATAATATAATATTTCGAAACATAAGGTTCATATGAATAAATATTAGGAAGGATTGGACATTCAATCTCAAAGAGCAATATGCCTATGCAATTTTATACTTACCTCTAAACAATTTTATCCTTGTATTTCCCTCAATAGCTTGTTCATTCAATAATCGCCTCAAATTTTTTGAGTTCTCTTCTCCTATGGAAGTTTCTCCAAATATTCAAAATTAGGGTTTTCCTTAATCAATAATACATAATATGATTCCTTATAATTTAACCATATTATAGTGTCTATTATAGTTTTCTAACATCAATTTAATTTATTCCTTAAAGAAAAATCTGAAATTCAAAACGTACTTACTATTCACATCACTATTCATCAAATTTCATAAATCTTGATATCTTCCACATTAATCAAAATTAATAGTCTTATTCACTTATAATAAACTCTGTATACTTATAAATAACTATTTTAATTATCAGAAATTCTTAATCTAAAGAGAAAATGAAGTTTGGAGAAAATTACCTTATTTTCTCCAAAACTGAGTTCTTGAAGAATCTGACTTGAAAATGAGAAACACAGCCTTAAAATGCTCTAATTTAATAATCTAATACATTAATTCGGCGTATTAATGCATTAGGAATCAAATGGGACTAATTTGAGAAAGATAGGAGAAGAAATGAAGAAGAAAGAAGAAAAAGAAAAGAGAAATCATCGTGAAACATAGCTATTGCCTCTCTGGTTAAATAGGCCACTGCCTCTATAATCCTACTTTGCCAAACTCGCCTTACAGATCCGCTCCGGCACTGCCACTTCGCCAAAGCCACTTCACCAATTCTCTACTTTGCGAATGCCACTTCGCGAATATCCCTTTGCCAAATGCCACTTTGCAATCCCACTTCGCCAATTCTCTACTTCGCCAATTGCCGCCTCGGCAATCCCACTTCGCCAATTCTCTACTTCGCCAATTGCCACATCGGCAATCCCACTTCGTCAATTCTCTACTTCGCCAATTCTCTGCTTTGCGAATTGCCACCTCGGCAATTCCACTTCACCAATTCTCCTCTTCACCAATTGCCAGTTCATATTGCCGGCTCACAAGTGCCACCTCGCATTTGCTGGCTCGCAATGCCACTTCGCATATGCTAGTCCGCAATGCCACTTCGCATATGCTAGTCCGCAATGCCACTTCGCATATGCTAGCCCGCAATGCCACTTCGCATATGTTAGCCCGCATTGCCACTTCGCATATGCCAACTCGCAATACCACTTCGCATATGCCAACTCGCAATGCCACTTCGCATATGCCAGCTCGTAATGCCACTTTGCATATGTAGCAGATTCTACCGAGCTGGAACCCCTTCCTCGTCAACTTATACTAAACCAGCTCGCAAATGAGCTACATACATCCAAACTCCCTGATTCTTTTTGTCACTTAAAATAGACACTCATGGGTCCAACATATCCAAAATTTAAATCAAAAGGAGATCTACACAAACTATGGTGAATTTCTAAAGTTTACCCTGACTTTACTGCCCCAAATCATCCGAACAAGTCTGATTAATTTCAATCTCAACTGAGCTATACTTATCCAATTCCCCTGAAATTTTATAGTCAACATATAACACATAAAGTAACATTTTTCATGTTTACACTTTTATCTCATTTAGCCTCAAACATTCCCAAAAAAATAAACATTCTCAGATTTCCTGCAGAAAATCGTGAACCATACAAGTTCTGGTTGAGAAGGCATATCTCCTTACACACACAAAATTTCACAAAACTCTTTTATAGACCTAAAGATAAGATATAAATCTACAACTTTTATATTTTATACTTTTCCAAATTATTCCTTTAAAATCATGAAATCTGCCTCACAAAATCCTTCCTGAATACAAATTCTGAATTTCTCAAAACATTAATTTATCCACAATCAATTCAACAACATACAATAATATA
>CANXYC010608508.1:0-26500 GCA_948193065.1 Aleurites moluccanus | reverse complement strand
AAAAAAAAAAAAAAAAAAAAAAAAAAAAAAAAAAAAAAAAAATTAAGATTGCTAATAAAAATTTATATTTATACTTTCAGTAATAACTATTTAATAAACATATAATGATATGCTTTTGGGTCATTAATATTATAATAATTTTTAGCACTAACAAGTTTCAATATATATATATATAAACAAATATATTTTATTTTTTTTGCATATAATAAACTTTGAATGCTTATATTTAAATAAAACGTAACGTTGACTATACAATAGAGACATATTTTTGGCCAGTTAATGCAAAATTATTTAAATGGTGAGGCGAAAATAGACATTTACAGTGGCTATAAAATAGGACTTTTATTTACTAATTAGTAGCAACTAGCAAGCAAAGTATTTTTGGCCTATATATAGGTGAAGTTTACCATATCTCCACTACCCTCAGTGGTCTCTTCATCTTCAATTCCCACATAAGCTATAAGCTCTCAGTTTATCTTTTATTCTTTATTAATGGAGTCCAAAGGTTATACCCAAGATGGCACTGTGGATCTTCGTAGCCGTCCAGTTCTTGCCTGCAAAACTGGTAAATGGAAAGCTTGTGCCTTTCTTGTTGGTAAGCTAGCTATATTTATTCTCTCTTTTCAACTTATTTTAATTTCAATTATTTAATTTGCGCTCATTATCAAATTTTCTTTCTTCTCTCTTTTTTTGTGTAATTACTTGTTAGAGTTGTTAATATATAGTTTTAGAGACCTTAATAAATTTTTGTGTAACATTGTTTTAATTACTATTACTGTGCTGTGAGATTGTAAGGTGAAGGAAAATACTTGTTATATACACTAGTCTAATAAAATAAGAATATATAGAACAAATAAGGATGTTGGTGTATTTTCACTTATATTAATTAAACTATATTATTCCACAAGTTGAAAATCGAAATTCTAAAATCCATTCAAAGTTAATTAATTATCTGATAGAATATATTCTGAGATTTTCAAAGAGTGAATCCAATCTTCATACTATCTTAATTTTCTTTTGCTTTTAATTACTGCTAATGTAAAACAGCATGTGTATATGTAACTTTAAGACTAGAGCAAAGCCTCACAAAAAGTGATATACTTTTACAATATATTCTTTCTTTATATAAATAATGATATTTTATGTAATCAAGAACTTGAAAAAGCAAATAGCTTTTTGTTTAATTACTTTCTTAATTACATATGTTAGTAACATCAACTTTTATTGGCAGCCCTCATGTATAATTAACCTCAAGTTTAATTTCTTGATATGATATTTCTCTCCAACTAAAAAGTTAAGTTTTAAGTTTGAATCCTGACTGTTTTTTTACTATACAATTTATTTACTTGCAATATTGCAAGTCTAATTCATTAATATGGGAAGAGCGTATTAGCAATATAAACTATTCTTAATCCATCATGTTGCTTCTCAATTTAACAGGATATGAAGCATTTGAGAGGATGGCTTTCTATGGAATAGCTTCAAATTTAGTCAATTACTTGACAACTCAACTTCATGAAGACACAGTTTCATCTGTGAGGAATGTGAACAACTGGTCAGGATCGGTATGGATTACACCAATTCTTGGTGCTTACATTGCAGACACTTATCTTGGAAGATACTGGACTTTCACTGTGTCATCTATTTTCTATGTCATGGTAATTAAAATTATTATCATCATCATTATCATCATTAATAATTAAAATCATATTTATCTTACACTAAATGTCTAATCTAAAACCCCATTTGTTGTCTCAACAAAAATTTTGTTTTTTCTCGTATTGGTTGAATCTTTCTTTCATATCATGAAAGGTTATTCACAATCTTTATCTTCCAAAACAGATTATTACATTTACACAACTTGTTTGGACCATATATTATATTTAACTATACCTACTTCCAAAGGCCAATAGGATTTATTAAATTTGCTTTAGTGGGACCCAAAATAGGAATTGCTAGTTAGACTTATTATTGGCCATTATTAGCCTCCCATTTGCATGAATATAGATTTTTATAAGCTACAAAATTTTGTTCTCCACAACTATAAGATTCACATATTAGGCCCACCAAAGAGACCAGTAGGACCTTTCTTGTCTCACATTTTGCACTATTATATGGGGAACTTATGCCATTGTTGCGATTCATTTAGTGGAAGACGAGTTGCAACTGATTGAAATGACTCAATTTTTTGTATTCTTCAATAACTACAACCAATGATTTCTATGTATTATACCATCCAACCAAGTAGTTTAATGGTCGCGTGCCTAACTCATAGTACAGTAGTTTAACTGTTAAAATTACGATAATTTTCTCCATTTTTATATTAAAAATTTAATTGATATTTTGCTTTTCTCAAGCCACATATACTGGGTGCATGAACATCAACAAAAAATGGTTTGCATTTTGGATAATTTTGTTGCCCACATAAACAATTAATTGAATTTATCACTACATTTATTTACTGACTTGTAACTATCAAGTAATAAATATAATTAAAGACTTC
The DNA here is from genome assembly GCA_948193065.1 of Aleurites moluccanus. Lineage (NCBI taxonomy): Eukaryota > Viridiplantae > Streptophyta > Magnoliopsida > Malpighiales > Euphorbiaceae > Aleurites > Aleurites moluccanus. Next base: position 23,997 of record CANXYC010608508.1, on the reverse strand, counting down.
TAATTATATCTGTACAGGGAATGATACTATTAACTATAGCAGCTTCACTCAAGTTCATGAGGCCAACATGCATAAATGGAGTATGCAACAAAGCTTCAAGTTCGCAAATTGCATTCTTTTACTCATCTCTTTACATTATAGCAATTGGGGCAGGAGGGACAAAGCCTAATATATCAACTTTTGGTGCAGACCAATTTGATGATTTTAATCCCAATGAAAAAAAACTTAAAGTCTCGTTCTTTAATTGGTGGATGTTTAGTTCTTTTTTGGGAGCTTTATTTGCCACTCTTTTCCTTGTTTATATCCAAGAAAATATGGGATGGGGTTTAGGGTACGGTATCCCTACAGTTGGACTTCTTTTGTCCTTATTTATTTTCTATTTAGGGACTCCACTTTATAGGCACAAAGTTAGAAAGACTAAGAGCCCTGCTAGGGATCTAATTCAAGTTCCCATTGCTGCCTTTAGAAATAGGAAGCTTCACCTCCCAAATGATCCTTCAGATCTTCATGAATTTGAGCTTCAATATTACATTGAGAGTGGAAAACGCAAAGTCCATCACACCCCAGTTTTCAGGTAAGCTCTCTTATAATTACCATTGTTAATTAGTATAACTCTCCGCATTATCATTATCAATAATATGGTGACCTAAATAGTGTTTTGTATTATTATCTGAACTGCCATTGAGAATAATATCGTTGACAATTAAATAGCAATCTCACATTATTTTTCTAACAACATTCAAAATAATACTTCTTTTTAGAAAAAAAAAAGAGAAATTTCAATCCCAATATTAAAAAAACTGTTAAAAATCAATATATATTAATTCGAGCGATAAGAAACTTATTTCATTTAAATAAAATATTGAGTTCAAGTTTTATAAATAGAGGTATCGAGTTCAAGTCTTACAAATGAAGAAAATAGACATTGAAAGAATTTTGTCCCCCTATGTCTAATTTGGTTCGAATCCAGATTTAATTTGAGCCAATATAGTTAATGAATACCGACTGATTTCAAAAAAAATAATTAAAAGAAAAAAAAAATTGTACATATAAGATGATTTAATACAAAATTTATCCGAAAAGTTTTTGATTCAAAATAAAGTGTACACTATGCACACTAACTTCCAAATATACGATATATTCATTTTAATTGAATGGTTGTAAACTTAAATGTACCAGTTCATTGAATTATTTTTCTTGATTTTGTCGCTAGTTACTACATAAGAAAAAAGTGCTATGAGATAATGATTCCTATGCAAATAATTGTGACATGGAATCTAAAGACATGGTCAATATTATACCTTGAATGGGATTCCAAGTCTTTAAATGTCGTGGTGATGAAGTTGGAGGTGGAGAGGGGACCTCCCAATATCGTAACTAGGAAATATACTATACCAAGAAGCAAAAGTGGGGTCTTTGAGATTTGATAGCCATTGGCTTCAATAATTCTTTCCATGTGCATGGCTTTTGATCATCTTTAATATTGAATTGGCACACATCTTTGTCAAAAATTGTTTCTGGGTAATAGAAAATGTCACAGTGCAATGGTGCGCTTCCTTGACCCACCACTGCTTCATATCGAAACAAAATTGTAAGTGAACTATATAATTGTGGAATCCTCCATTGCATAGCATTACACAAAGTCCTCCTCCAAGTATTTGTTTGAACTGTAGTCGAGAAATACACTTTGTTAATAATTTTATAAATGGATTTCACTTGTTTTAATCATAAAAATTTCAAAACAATTAATTAAACGATATCCCCAAATTAGTTTTTTTTTCTCAGAAAATAGTTTGAACTTCAATACTAAATTGATCATTCATTGTTTTGTCAGGTGCTTAGACAAAGCTGCAATAAAAGATACTAACACAGTTGCATCAAACAATCCACCATGCACAGTGACTCAAGTGGAAGGGACAAAGCTAGTTCTTGGGATGATACTTATATGGGTAGTGACCTTAATTCCAAGCACAATCTGGGCACAAATCAATACTCTTTTTGTTAAACAAGGCACAACATTAGACCGTAGTCTTGGCCCAAATTTCCATATTCCAGCTGCCTCATTAGGAAGTTTTGTGACACTTTCAATGCTTCTATCTGTCCCAATGTATGATCGTGTCTTTGTCCCATTCATGAGAAAAAAAACAGGAAATCCAAGAGGAATTACTCTACTTCAAAGGCTTGGAATTGGATTTTTTATTCAAGTTACTGCCATTGCAATTGCTTATGCAATTGAAGTTAGAAGAATGCACATAATTAAGGAACACAAAATTTTAGGGCCTAAAGAAATTGTCCCAATGAGCATATTTTGGTTATTACCTCAATATGTTTTATTGGGTGTGGCAGATGTTTTTAATGCAATTGGATTGCTTGAATTTTTCTATGATCAATCTCCTGAAGATTTGCAAAGTCTTGGAACTACTTTCTTCACTAGTGGAATTGGAGTTGGGAATTTCTTCAACAGTTTTTTAGTAACAATGGTTGATAAAATTACAAGGAAAGGAGCTGACAAGAGTTGGATTGGCGACAATTTGAATGATTCTCACTTGGATTATTACTATGGTTTTCTTTTGGTTATGTCTACTCTTAATTTGGGAGCTTTTTTATGGGCTTCAAATAGGTTTATTTATAAGAAGGAAATCATTAAAGTTAATGAGGGTTATGTTACAATGGAAGGTAAGACATTGGACACATCTCCTCTAGGGTTGCAAGTATAATTAATTACTAATTATTTAGAGATTGAAAACATATAATTAGTAATTAATTAAGCTTGCATTATATATACTTGTTGTAATATATACTAGTATTGTTAATTTTTTAGGTTTTATTGTTTTTGTTGGTTTTTAATTAGAGTTAAGTAGGAAGCTAATAAAGTTTACACTTGTTACTAGGTTTTCTCTATGAATAAATTAGTATGTTTCTGTAATTGCTTTTCTTCACTAATTAACTTCTAATATATATTTCTGGAAGCTTTTTCTTTTAGTGGAAACACCATTGACTTGTAGGGTTGTATCCCACTCTCCCACCATACCATGTGAATATAATGAAGAATTGTATTATGTTGATAGGCATATTGATTTAGTGATTTCATATGTACATAAATAAATAAATTTATATAATATATTAAAAAAATCCAAAATAATCATGTTAAATACATATTTTTATTTGTGATTCTTTTATAATTAACCAATAGGAATTATATTTTATAAAAATTTAAAATATTTATAAAGAGATTTTTGTGATTATTATATATATATATATAATTTTTTCTAACTTTTTGCATAAAATTCCACAACCATGTTAAATTTAAAAATTTGCTATTATTTCAAAGATTTTTTTTTCTCAATTATATTTTTTATTGATAATTTGTTGATGAAAGGAATATATTGCTTATCAAGTGAGGAAAAATAAGTAGTGGTACAGTATAATCTCTATTAAATAAAATTTTTTAGGATTTCAATTTGAATTAATAAATTAAATTAATAATTTCGATAAATTAATATAATAATATTTTTTTAAAAGTTTCATTCATATTATAAATTAATAATTTATCAATATTATACATATAATAAACTATAATACTTTATTAAATATGATTTTAAAAATTATTTTAAATCTAAATAATTATACTTACAAATTTTTTTTATTCACTTCATTTAATTCATTGAATATATTTTTAATTAATAAAATATATATTAATTAAATTATAAATAATTTATTTAAATTAATAAATTATTAATTTATTAATTAATTAATATTTTTTTTAATTAATAAAGAATCTTGCCTGCTAGTTGTGACAATCCGCTTGGGCCCAGAAAATCAGATAGTAATTCTGATTGTACCACGGATCATGGGCTTATGCATAATCTACTGAGACCAATATCTGATTCAAGTTAAAGCCCAATCATATTAAGATGGAGTTTCGAGTAGTTATATTTAGGGGTGAGAAAAAATCGAATAAATTGAATCGAATATAATTTATTCGGTTTAATTTAATTTAAATTTTTTTATTCGATTTAGTTAATTTTTTTTTAAATTTTGGTACATTTTGGTTTTCTTTAAAAAAAAATCTAAAATAATCAAATTAACCGAAATATATATATATATATATATATATATATATATATATATATATTAATGAAAAAATTGAAATAACTAAATAATTGAATCGAAATACATCGGTTTAGTTTGGTTAAATTAACTTTGTAAAGATTTCTGATTCAGTTCGGTTTCTAAAATTTAGGTTTTATTAATTTAATTTTTTAAAATTTTAATCCGATACTATATATATATATATATAAACCGAATTGACCGAAGCAATAATAATAAGGAATTTAATTGTTTTCTACTCAAGTTTGACTTGTTTAAATAACAAGAAAATTGCTTTAATTGCATAATGGAGACTTGGTCACAATGCAATATAAAAAAGTTACTCCTCTTTTGCCAAATTAATATTTTCTATATCTGATAGACGTGGCAACCAAATTTTATCAATTAAGTTGTTGAAAATTAGGCAAAGACAACCCAAAGTCAAGTTTTTCATTCAAAATCTACAATTCAAAACAAAATTAGTTAGGTTGATTGGATCTTTTAATGCATTAAATTATTTTCTTTTTATTGGTGAAATTGAAAAGGTCATCCACCTCTTATCTTGTTCAAAATTATCTGCAGTAGTTTACCAACCTATAATTAATAATATGTATATTTAAGACCAGATTAATTAATTTTTATTTTATTTTATTTATAGTTTTAATCTTTCAAATTAAATATATAATGGACCACATTTTCTTAATTTATTTAGCTTCTTATTAGTAAAAAATTAAATATTTCTTATTAAATATATTATCATGATCCCATTAATTATCTCTATTAATTCTCTTTAGAATGTTATATATCCTGATGGTGAAGATATAAGGATTTTGATTATGCTCAACATTATTAATTAAATGATATTGAATTATTTCAAAGTCATTAGCTATTAATAGCAAATTTTGATATCTTCTAATCACTTGAGGTGATGGTCTAGTGATAAAAAGCTTGTATGTTTTATTCAAGTTTAATTCAAATTCGATTTTTTCAAAAGCAACATTGATTTCACTATTTCAATCAGATTGTATGGACTGGATAAAAAAAAAATCAATGATTGATAGTGATTATGATCTTATAAAATAGAGTTAAAATTTCAAAAAAAGAGATTCTGATATGTGTTATAGTTGTACATGAAATTCTATTTTATTTCTCTCTCAGTTTTCTTTAGCTGGCAAGAAATAAATGGATAGCTAGCTAGAAAAATTGAAAGCAGCACTATCAGTAGAAAAATTGGGTCTGCTCTACAAATTCAGTGCATAGAATAAGCTAATCAAGAAAAGAGATTAACTCTATAATTCTATATGTCCCTTTTAATCTGACAAAGCCTGTCTATAAAATTTTCAAACTTGATGGGCTAATCACATGGCTCCTGTGAGGAGCACTGTATCTATATTAATTAAGGCGAGTTTAGGGAACCTTATAAATGGTAGTTGTTTCAATCAAATTAATAATATGGCCTAACTTTGAATATTGTGACCTTCTTTTTAATTTGGAAGCTAGCTATTCCTAAACATTTATCCTAATTATGAGTAGTGCTAGCTATTTGTAATTAAAGGGTGATCCGATTTGTAAATTTGTGCTGAATTTAATCAGATAAATTTGATGTTTAATCTATTTAAATTTTATTTTTTAATATGTTTAAATTTATATAAAACTTGAAATGATTTGAATATATTAGTTATTAACTCGCATAATTTATTAACTCCATATAAACATCATCCAGTTGATATAATTTAAAACAGATAAATAAATAATAATTTAAGACACTTCTAAAATTATACTTGAAACTAATTAAAAAAAAAAAAAAAAAATTTACCTCACCTATCTGACTTGAACCCTATAAAATTTATCCAAATTTAATGCAATTTTTTTTTTAAATATTAATTTTGTGCATAATTTAATTCGCTTGTTACTTCTATTTATATTATTTTATCTGAATCAATTTGATATAATTTGTTTGTTATCACTATTTTATATTATGATATTATTTATATATTGAAGAATATATACTTAGAAAGAAGTTATGAAAAATAAAATAATGATAATTGAGACCATATAATCACCATTTAGGTAGGGTGGGGAAGATTGGGGTAACATCAGTTAGGTTTGATTAGTCTGAAGAATTGTTATCAAATTAAATTAATATTTTTAGTTTGAAAAATTTTCAAACTAAATTAAATTATTATTATAGTCAAATCATCGATTTTGATTTGATTTAATTTAATTTGAATATTTTCAGTTTGTCGATTTTAAATTAAATTTTTTTTTTTATAAATTTTTATTATTTTATTATAAATTTAGAAAAAAATATAAATAAAATATCAGTAATAAAAAAATTTCAAAAATAATTTAATATTATACAATCCAGAACTTATTTATGCCATTAATTAGCCCACTTAAATTTTGAATTAATATTAGATTAAAAAAATATGTAATTGTATGTAAAATAAAAATCAAATATCTTTAATTATAATAATAATAAAAAATTATATATATATATATATATATAATTTCAGTTTGATTTGATTTAAAATCGAAGAAAAATTATTTAAATCATAAATTAAATTAAATTTTTAATTTATTTTATTTTTTAAATAAAATAAATTATAAAATCGTTAATTTTAATTTAATTTAATCTATTTTAATTTCATTTGATTGATTCAATCGGTTTGACTTTTAAACCTAATGGAGAGATTAATACTCTTCAAATTCTAGTTTGTACTTTATTATCTTTGTTTATTTGTACTGGGATTTATATGGTTTGTACTACTATTTCAATTTTATTCTAAAGTTTTTGTTTGAAAAATAAATAAAATAAGAATATGCTAATTTGATGGCTAAAATTATGCTTTGTAATTATTTGAGCCAAACCATCATATAATTAAACCATTGACGCTTTCCCTAAATTGGACAAATATTAACATCCAAAATTACCCCTAGTTTGTGATTGTGGATTGAGTTTGTTATTTCTTAATATAGTTGATTGTGACTCTGTCCAATAATCAAAATACAATTAAATTAAGTAATTAAATTAAATAATAAAGAAAAACAGGTAATTAATTTATTATTTATAGTGATGATTAAGCTTGAAGAAAATAGATAAAAAGTGGTTATCCAACGACATTATTTTTAGAAAATTTTGTTGTTCATATTATTCCATTTACTTCCATGCATACTTAATTATAGAACTAATTGAAGAATAAAAAAGGTGATATGCATGAAAGATTGGGAAATTAAAAAAGAAGTGCTAAGTAATTAAAATTAAATTTGGAATAGATTATACAAAAAATCCCTTTCAATTTTATATATAAAATTAAATATGAAATTTAAATATTTTTTTATATTGAAAACAAATTTAATATGAATTTATAACAAATTTTAAAAATATTTAAAATTTAATTTATTCCAAACAAACTTAAAAGCAATTGCAAAATAAAAGAGAAGCAGTTGCGCGTAAATCAGTTGACACAAAGTTATTTTAACTTAATTGGAGATTTCGAATTTAGATTTTGTATATGCAGTTACATTAAAATTCTATAGGTAGAGTTTTTCCGTCCATATAATTTTACTCAACTTGAATCTGAAGTAATCGGCACTCAATATGATAACCGGATATCAGATGATTTATAAAAAAAAAATACAGGAATTAATTATATATTGGATTAGTTATTCTAAAGTCTTTATATTTTGATCAATTATATTAAAAAATATTTGTGTTTTCAAAATTATACTAAAAAATTCATATATTTTAATTCAGTTAAAATTTGAGATCCTTTCAATAGAAAATTAGTTAAATATATGAAAAAAGTCTAAAATAACTCTTATTTTCAATCTAATTTTCATTAAAATGTGAGCACTTTCAATCGCACCAAAATTTTCATTTTTACCACCAACACTATCACTCTTATAACAAGCTTATGGTTGATTTAAATAAAGAAAATACTTTTCAATCTCCGAAAAGTTAATTATATAAAAAAAAATTAAGTGATAATTGCACAGAATGGGGAAATGTTAAAGAAAAAATGGAGGGAACTTGCAAGAATGTTGGTGTATTTGGCTTTCCCATTTTTATCGGCGAAGTTCGAAAGAAAATCCTTGGCCAGAACTAGAGAAATAAGAAAATAATATTATAGAAATAAAAAAGACAGAAATTATAAAAAGGAGCCAAAGAAAAGAGAGTTAAACTTTGTCTGCATTGAAGTCTAAATCCTTCATATTCAACGAGACAAAATGGTATCAATGATGGAGGGAGCCAGGGAAGGGGGCACTAGGAGGGGCCATAGCCCTCCCCCACCTCAAAAATATGAATTTTTTTAGTGTAATTTTATAATAATATTAGTTGTATATGGAATATGACCAATTTATTTTAGGTGAAAATTTCCCACAAATATATAAGTTTACTAATTATAAATAAAAATATAGTGCAATTATGATATGAAAAATTTGGCACCCCTTAAAAAAATTTTCGGCTCGTCACTACAAAGTATTATGCCAAATGATTGTGCAACAATATAAAATTGTTTGTTTGATGAACTGCATAAATTTGTCGTACTCAGGAAGGCAGCTTATTTGGCACCAGAAATCACCGCGTTAAAAAGGCAGTCCAAAAGACATGCAAGGATTATTGTTTTCTAAGAAGAAAAGGATTATTCCACAAAAACATGAAAAACACAGTAAGAAGGAAAAGTTGGTAAAGTATATAGCATAAATTTTTTTAATTTTTCTGTAATCATTCGAAGGAAACAAGAATTTGTATTTCTATTTTTGAGATTTCAGAGAGAGAGAGAGAGAGAGAGATGGAGATGGGATTTGAAGAATATGGATTAGAAGAAGATGGAGTGGTGGATAAGATGAGATATTTTAATAGGGGTATTTTAGGTATTTTAATAAATAATTTAATTAAAATTTAATTTTTTATTATTTGATAAACGGAAAATATGAAAAAAATAGACGGAAGGACTTCGAAATTTAACGAAATAAAAATATAAAAATTTTTTAATATAATTTTAAAAATATAAATTTTTTTTAATATAATTTATCAAAATATAAAGATTTCAAAGTAATTAACCTTATATATTTGAAAAACTAGTTGAATGATGGAATATGTCTTGGCCAAGCTTCCAATAATTTCAAGAAAAATTTTCTTGATAGTTTAGTGAGAGAAATGTGATTACACCAATTAAAATAATTAATCTGGATCATACAAATTTAAACCAATTCCAAAGAAACAACTCAAAGAATGTTTTTTGTTTTTTTTTTTCATTTGTTTAGCTTGGTATAAGAAAAAGTGTGGTTAAAAAATTTTCAAGATGGTGAGATTCTTTTCACATACTATGCTGAAAGAATACTCAAGGTAGTTTATATTATGTGGTTAATTAAGCAAACACTTGTCCAACCACTTTCTGAAATATATTTTTGATTTCAACTAATCCCATTAAATGCTAAGCTTAGAAAAGTTGAATAAGAAAGAAAATTTTTATTTAGATGATTTTGATTTTGATTTGAATTCCTTATAGTTTTTGTGAATTTTAAATAACTATGGTTAATTAAAAATGCATAGTTGAATTTAAAAATTATAATTCAATTCGTCTAAAATTAAAATAACTCGATTCTAGTTGATATAATAAAACGATATCCAAAATAATTAAAATATACAAATTAATTATGTTTGATAGACATAAATATTGATTAGTTCACTTGATAAATTGAAGCTTTCAATTCCAAATAGTACACTATTGACAAATAGAAGTAAAGATGATGTTGATGTGCAAATATGAGCACAAAGAAAATGATTTCCAGCTTGGACTTTCAATTACTCAAAAAAAAAAAGTAGTATGAAACCCTACAAGAACGCTATATTGGGTTGTTACAGACAACTGATATATTCTAATCTTAGAAACTTCTCAATAGTCACCGACTCAGCTTACCTAAATGCACGAAGTAAATAAAACCGCGTTAACTAGTAGCTAGTTTCACCAAATTTAACTAACTGAGATATACCTAAAAGATCTGAAGGAAGAAGAAGAAGAAGTCAAATCAAGCCATGCCATCAATTTCATGATCACTTTGTTCCCAAGTCTCAATTTAATCTTAGAGATTAAGGGTTTTCTGTGTGACTTTTTTTTTTTTGAAAAATTGTCTCCGAGAAACTCTAGATATAAAGAATCTTTGACAAATTGCCATTCTCCACAGCATAAGTCCTCGTGGCATATCATTCAAAGACGTGTTCTTTCTTTAATGTCTAATCTTAATTATCATTAATAATCTCAATTAATTCACTTAATTTTTACGAAAAATTAATATCTACATTGCATATATACATTAATTCAATAAAATAAAAATATATAAATTAAAAAATATATCATTATTTATTCATTAGACAAAAACAAATATTATTGTAATTCGAATTCTCTATTCTATTTGGTGTTTAATTTTATATCTTATATATCTATTTATATTATATCATTAATAAAAATTTTTGGCTGTCAAAATATTTAAAAAAAAAATAATACGACTCATACAGAGCGACATGAAATAGAAAATGAACATTAAATGAGACAGAAGATTTGGATTAATATTATTATAAGTAAAAATTTTATTAGTTTTTACAATTTTATTTTATTTTATTTTATTTTTATACAATAAAACGAGGGTAAAACTCTAAAGTTCAGAAACTAGCTAAAACAGAGGCGTTGCTGGATAACCCCTGTGCAGCTCAGGAAACACTGTATTTTCCATGAAGGAACTCCAGGACATGACTCTTGCTTTTTTTACTATCTAATCAGCACATCTATTAGCTAAGGGTTCCTTCATTTTGCAGTTAATGTTTTCTTGTCTTTAACCTAAATGCATGTACGGTCTATTTTAATTGATCAGTCATAAAGATATTCTACTGTTTTACAAATTCTTAATTATTGATGTAAATATTTAAGAATTCTCACATTTTAATACAAAATATCTGTTTTTAAGCTAATTAAAAAAGTAAAAGATCATCTAAAGCAAAGCAACAAAAAGAAAAATATTAATTAGTCACAATCAACTGCATGTTTATTGAAAATGATCATGTTTTAACTTATACAGGCCATGCACACACATAACAGTCTACGTGTTAGGTCACCTGTCTTGTGTCGGCCATAAGAACCTTTAGCAATTATTGTCTATATAAATCCCATTTCCTTACATTTCATTTCAACAACACAAACCCAAAAAAATATATATATAGTTGTAGTGGTAGTGCTAGTACAATTTTTATCGAATTTCAATGGCTTTTCCTTCGTTTTTCAAGAAGACTATCACGATTTTGTGTCTCCTTATTGTTATCCTTTTGGCTTCCACAACCAGTGCTCAACTTTCTACAAATTTCTACTCCAAATCTTGCCCTAATCTCTTCTCAACAGTGAAACCTGTTGTTCAATCCGCCATTAATAAAGAGAAGCGAATGGGTGCATCCCTCGTTCGCTTGTTCTTCCATGATTGCTTCGTTAATGTAATTTTCTTGTGTTCACTTATTACCACTATTTTGTTAATTAGATTCTGATTGGAATTTCAGCATATAATTTTCAATTTGAAGACCATTTTAGTATTATTATTAATAGTAGTAGAAATATTATTATAGTAGTAAATACTTTTTTCTAAATTCTGATCATTTCAAATTGAAACCTTAAAATTATTAGAAATTGGCATTGTGAGTCTTTGAATCTATCGCTACACAAACTCTTTTTATTACACAATTTGCAATTGAATTAAGTATTAAATTTGTATAAAATTTTATTTAAGAAATTTCTTTATAGTCAATTCAATTACAAGGTTGATTTTTTGTTCAAATTAACAGTGTATTTTGTCTCTATTTAGTTTCTGCTAAAAAAAAATAGTATTGATGTTAATTAATTAATTAACCATAAGGTCAATAATTGTGTCTGCGGGACCTATATCTAAATGCCTTGACATCAAATTTCATATTGATAATTTTGACTCTATTTACTTTCTGCTGAAAAAAAAAATAGAATTGATGTTAATTAATTAATTAACCATAAGGTCAATAATAGTGTCTTGGGGACCTATATCTAAATTCCTTGACATCAAGTTTTATATTGATAATTTTTCCTGATCATAGCTTAAAATATTAATTACACATATTAATTAAGTGGACCTACCTCACTGATTTTTTTTATTTAATATGATGATGATATAATTAATTAATAAAATTTAAATTTCATGACAGGGATGTGATGGTTCAGTTCTACTTGATGACACATCTTCTTTCACCGGTGAGAAAACGGCTGTCCCTAACCGGAATTCTGCCAGAGGATTTGAGGTTATAGACAGCATAAAATCTGCAGTTGAAAAAGCCTGCCCTGGTGTGGTCTCATGTGCTGATGTCTTAGCAATTGCTGCTAGAGACTCTACTGTAATTGTAAGTAATTAATTATTTTTTAGTATAGACCTGTTTGATCAAGGTCTAATTAATTAATCCAATTAATTATGCATAATCTAATTAATTAATCAAGGGTTTTAATTATTATTAATTAGCTTAGAGGTCCAAGTTGGAATGTCAAGCTTGGAAGAAGAGATGCTAGAACTGCAAGCCTTTCTGCTGCCAATAATGGCATTCCACCACCAACTTCTAATTTGAACCAACTCATTTCAAGATTCAGTGCTCTTGGCCTTTCAACTAGAGACTTGGTTGCTTTAACTGGTAATTAAATTTTAATCCCTCTCCATATATTAATATTGAGTTTACCCCATTTTTTGACTTTTATTTTTTTTTTCAATGGAATGTATATAGGATCCCACACGTTTGGGCAAGCAAGGTGCACATCTTTTAGGGCACGTATATACAATGAGAGCAATATAGATACTTCCTTTGCTCAAACAAGGAGATCAAATTGCCCTAGAACCAATGGCACAGGGGACAATAACTTGGCACCACTTGATTTGCAGACTCCTACAAATTTTGATAACAACTACTACAAGAACTTGATTAATCAGAAAGGTCTTCTCCACTCTGATCAGCAATTATTTAATGGTGGGTCCACTGATTCAATAGTTCGCACCTACAGTAATGCTCAAAGCACCTTCTTCTCTGATTTTGTTGCTGGTATGATCAAGATGGGAGACATTAGCCCACTTACTGGATCACAAGGAGAGATTAGAAAGAATTGTAGGAGGGTGAATTAATTACTTAACTTGTAGGTTTTGGTTAATTGTCTTTGGATTAAGTTCTAATACAATAAATTAAACTGTGTGGGCAAGGTTTTGATTAATTAGTATAGTATGCACTTTGGAGTTTTTTTTTTTTTAAATTTAAATTTAAATTTATTAATCAGTCGAAAGATACACTACCATTCCATTATATTTGTTAGTGTGCATTTTATATTTTAATAAGAAGGTGTTTGTGGTTTTTCATTGAAACTTAAGTCTTATAAGTGTACTTGTGGTCAAGTGAATTTTATAAATGTACTCTTTTATACAGTGCTATCTATAGAAAAGTTTGTTTTAGCATTTTATCAATAGAAAACATTTGACAATTTTTATTTATTTTTATATCTTTTTTACATCCAAAATCTACAGAAGCCATGACAAAAAATCCCCTCTTCCATTGCTTAAATAATAATAATAATAACAATAATAATATCAATGATTTATGTATGGTATAAAATTCACAAGTGATCAGCAACACAATACAACAAAAATTAAGGTATTGTCCCACAAATAATTTAGATTTGACTCGAAATTAATATTTTCTAATAGCGTTTTGGTGATCATTCAACCCTATCAAATATTTTAAGGAATTTTTTTAAAAATATTGAAAAAAATAAAAAATATTTTATTTTTTCTGTTAGAAAAAAAATTCAAAAATGCTATATATCTTAGAATATTTTTTCAAAAATACTGAATATCTAAAAATATTTTTTTAAAAATACGATATATATCAAACATATATCATACATATACTACATATATATTAAACATATACCAAAAAATTAAAAAAAAAAACCGTAAAATTGAAAAAAAAAAGTATATTTATGTAATATTCCCTTATTTTAAAGCAAGAAATTAACGTTTAACCAATATCTCAAATAGATGGACAGTAATTAATACACTTGTAAATAATTTTTCTACTATTCCAAAAATATTTTATATTAAATGTGGACTAAATTAAATTCATTATCATCATTTCTTCTCCATTATTCATAAATTCAATTCACTATTCAAGTCAACAACTCATATTTCATAGCCCAAGGCCCAAGCTCATTACCTGGCTACTACCTTGTCGAATAAATTTTCAAGCATGGATCTATCACTATACATCTTGTGACTCAAACTGCCCAGAGCAGCTTCAAGTCCAAATTTTACAGATCAATGATATATAAACATCCATGGGCTACTGGGCTGGGAGGCATTTCACAGGAAAAACTATAACATGTTTTATATAACATATTTCCAAAGCTCTGTACCAACCATAGAAAGCCCAAGGACTTAGGACCAAGCCCAGATGGGTCTACATTAAAATGTTTGTTGGCCAAATCCTTGAACCCATTTCACTTTAATCTGTGGACTCTGTAAATCTCTCTCTCTTCTCTACTATTCACTGGCTTGTGGGCTTCTATCTTTTGTTGGTCCATCTACTTAACTTTAATATGAAAAAGAGATTTAAAGTGATTTTACTTTATTATTATGTTAAGATATTAGTTAATTCTTAAATAAATTGATAAAAAATTTATGTTTAATATATATTACTTGGAAATAATAATAATAATTATTATAGTTAAATATAATTTCTTTTAAAAATACTTATTTTTTCAAGAAACTGTTACCTAAAATAAGGATTTTTCCTTCATCATTTGCAATTTTGCATGAAATGAAATGTCTTGTCAATTTCTTATTACTAGTTTGAATATTTGATATGACATTACAAAAAATAATTTCTAACTCTTTCTAACTTTTCTCCTCCCTCCCTTTAACTTTCGATTTTCTTTTGAGATCATCTCCTCCCTCCTTCATCCTTTGGTGGTTTCTCCAGTAATATGCTTAGTTTGTTCCTGTATTTTATTAATTTTTTCCTTACTGTTTCTAGCTAATAATATTGCTTGTTAAAACCCTCAATCTCATCTCCTTCCTTTAAAAAGAACGAGTTATTTTGAGCTATTTTGTGCATCTAAATCTAAATTTTTTTCTATATCTTAAGTGGTGCTTGGTTTATTAATTTACTCATAACTGTAAGTTTATTAACTAATCAGATTTTTCAAATTTTTCTCAGCAGTTTTAAAAAGTAAAAAAATGATATTCACGAAAAATTATAACAGTTTAATCATTTTTAATAGATTTTCTCTTTACCTCGCCCTCTCAAATATAAATTTTAAGACAGTGAATTTTTAAATTTCTTAAAGCAGATCTAAAATCACCAATATTTGGAGTAAGAGATTTTAAGTTCTAGAAAAAAAAAATGATATTTTAATGTATTTTCTTCTTTCTCTTGTAGATCTAGATTTTCTTTAGACATATCTTTAAAATCTGTTTGTATTTCTTAATTTTTCTATATTATATTCTCAAATTATGGCTGGTAATTTTAATGAATGAATAATGCTCATTTTAAAAAAAATAGTAAATAAAAAAAGTCCTATTTAGTCTAAAACCCTTTATATATTATAAGAATAATTTTCAAAACATACATTGTATGTTTTGATAAAACAAAATTAGGATGCATCAATAGAGATCAATACATAACACACATTGAAATACATAATTCTAGATAAAATATCTACTCAAGTAACATTACAAGTGGAAGGAAGAACAGGTAATGATGAGGAGGAGGATGACAACATTGATGAAGGTTGAAGAATCTTGATTGTGATAGCAAGTGTAAAATACAATTTGAAGGTTTGTTCAAGGTCATATTGACAGTGAGAATTTTGAATAGACTGAGGAAAATATATTAATTATAAGCAGCAGTCTCTATACAAAATAATTTCACTAGTTTGATTCATCCTTTGATTTATTTATTTATTTATTATTATTAATTTAGCTATGAATAGAATTCAAGTTTGAAACCTCACAATAAAAAAAATCCATTAAACTCATTGATTCTCACAGATTATATATATATTTCTGAGTTAGACTTAATTATTTAGACATTATTATTTTTATAGTTTATAATATTATTGTCACAATCTAATAAGTTTATTTTATCTCATTAATTAACTGTGATAATAATAATATAAACTGTGAAAATAATAATTAATTATTTATAGCTATAATAATATTAATAAATAAATATATATAATAGTCCATCTTGTTTAGATATATGTATAGCTCATAATTAATTTAACCATAGCACATGATTTAGAATTCTTTTAAAATGACTTGAGTACATAACCCATATTGGATTTATATTTGTTTATTTCATTTTTTTTTTCAGATATGAATTATTTGTCTTAAAAACTAAGTTTTCTTGAAAGAATTTTCTTCAATATATAACAGGTCTGTTCTTTCTTCAATTTCATGATCTTATGTCACTAATTACTATATTATAATATTACTCAACTTTGAATTACATTAAATCATTTCGAATCTCATTATATATAAAATAATTAATCAAACTGATCACATTGATACTAATTAATGAACAATTGAGTTATTTATTAGAATTAAGTATTGCAATGAAAAGGGTGTTAATTAATTATTAATTACATTATATATTTAATTTAATAATCTAATTGCTGATACCTTAAATTCTCAATCTTAGAAAACTTTATCAACCCCACCTAAATGCATAACAGTCAAACAAAAATCTTACATAATATTCTTCAAAATTTTCTAGAGTCACCTGCAGTGACTTGATTGCAAGTCCTTACTCCCTAATCAAACATCATTCCCTAGAAGTAATTTATATTATATATATATACATCTAGCTATTTGGTCTAAGTTTTGATGGACCCTCCTCTATATATATAATGTTTAATTAAGATTTGCAAATGAAATATTAATTCTTGTACAATTATCATCAGCTAGCTACAAGTATAATTTTCTATTCTCATATTTAGATTTGAGAGTGAGCACATGTGCTTGTAACAGACATTAATTTAAATATTAAAAAAAATTTATTTTATTTTATTTCTTTTAATTCGAGCGTATATTAATCATATTCATTAAACTTGAATATTATGTGGTTATATATATATATATATTAGTCAATTATTATTTTTTTTAATGAATATGGGTATTTTTATTTATTGACACCAATTAATTTTTTTCCCATATGAGTTATACAACACATTATGCTTCACCTTTAAATTTGATAATTAACTTCTGAATCTAACTCTAAGATAATTATAATTTATTCAATTTTACAAGAATAATGTCAAAAATTCAGTCTAATTAAAAAAAAAATGCAATTTCTTTTGAATTTCTTTGAGTAAATTAAACTCCCCAAGCCCCAACCCAGCAAATTCTTGCATGAAAATACTAATTGATGGATATCAACAAATGAACTTAGAAATTGATATGAACCCTATTTATTAATTATTTCAAAAAAAAAACTATCAGACTTTCAAGTTTTGATATTTTACAATACGAAACAATCTTTTAATAACCATTGAATTACTATCCTAATAACATCTTTGATAAATAATTAATAAGTACCAATTATGTTGACAGCTCTTCACAAGTAAAAAATGGGATGAGAAGCAATTGGGTAGCAAAGGATGGGGAAATTGCACCAACTTGACAATTAATATTGTATATATATTCTATAACAATCTTGCTTTGGGTGAATAATCAAAATAATATTCAAAATAATCAAGAATCTCATATGGGTTATGGCCATGACTCCCACTTACTCTTTCATTCCCTTTATATTTTATTATCTCAAAAGGACGACTGATATATATATATAATCTTATTATTCTCATGAAAGTGTCGGCAAGTACTACTTGAGTAAGAAACAAGCATTATGCTCACTAAATTGATTTTGGAGATAATTAAGAACTCTTTTATTTATCAAGTAATTAATATGGAAATAAACTTTTTAATCTTAATAATTAATTTTTAATTAAAATTAATTCTTTTAAATATATATTAAAAACTTAATATTTCCTTTTCTCTTTGATATATATATATATATATATATATATGATTATGCAAATTAATGAAGTGGGACTTAATTATACAAACAAATACAAAATAATCTTCTTATTAATTTACTTTTTCTTATCAATTTAACTTTAAAGAAGGGAAAATGTACAAAGAAAATAGAAATTTTCACTACTTGGTTTAATTATTTGTTTAGTGAAGGAGAATATATACAAAGACAAGGTACGCAGGATGCCACTATTTCAAGCAAGCATGACATGAGACCAGATTCAGTCACATCTTCAGGGATTCTAGAGGTTACAATTGAGAGAGACTGATAAATATCTTTTATTTTTTTTTATGTATTACAAGTGATTAAATTTAGAGCTCTATATATAACTTTTTCTAAAGTTTGAATTTTGGTAAACCAACCAATTGATTTTCTAATTCATGCATTCGAATTGCAAATTAATTGAACCTTAATATATATCATTTATCCAGATGACATTGTACAAATATCTTTTATTAAAATTTAGATTATATATCTTGAAAAGGAGATTATTGAAATTTAGATTTTTTTTCCTTTACTGCAAGATTAAATGTTCGATTATCGGGTTAATAGCATTATATGTAATATTAAGAAGATAGATATATTATCGATTAGATTTAAATTCTAACAAATTTTTTTAAAATAGTTCTATTTTACTAGATATTAATATATATAATTTTTTTTTTATTTAGACAGTCAAGATATTATTGAATATCTTATATATTAGCCGAAAATAATCTCTTCTCATATTTAAATCTAAAGAAGTAGACCACATACTCATATTATATATTCAGAAATTATCTCATAACAATATTGGTCTCAAAAATCAAATCATTTTTGATGAGCAAAGTTGGTAGAAACTTTTTTTATTGATAAATATAATAGTGTAAGAATTCCCATAATCAACAATAGCTATCTAATTCCATCCCTTTCTATATACATGTAGACAAATATATAATTGAGAGATTGAGAGAAATAGATATAATGGAAACAAAATATGAAACAATTGTGAATGGAATGAGTTCAACATAACTTGTTGTTCTAAATAATTCAGATTCCTCTACTAATTAATATTCCCTTTCCCCACTCAAGCTGAAATCCACACGCCAAGGAAACCCAACACATTGAAAAAAATAATAATTAATTTATCTGGCAATATTTCATTGACTATCCAACAAATACATATACATCTACTACATAATTTTACAATAATTTAATTTATAATTTATAATTAAATAATCGTTTGTCTTATAATATAAAAAAAAATTGAATTTCATTGTGGATAAATTTTTTATATATATTATATTAAAAACGACTTTTGAAAATAAATATATATTTTCCACATAATACAGTCTCAATATTAAACCTTGAATTAAAAAAATAAATAAATTAAGAGAGAAAAACAAAAATGGTAAACCTTGCTTTTGAATCAGACTACCCTTTGAACTTAACCTAAATCAGGCTAGCTTAAATGTTCATTTTGTAAATGTGTTCAACACAAGTTAAATTAGCACACAATACCAAACTCTTTCCTAATTTTGAAGTTATAATTTATAATTATTCTCTAGAAACATGTGCTTATTATTTTCTTTTTTCTTTTTCCATTATTTTCAATAATACACCAAAAATAAATATAGACCCAAATATATATTCAGCAACTTGTTTAAATAATATATATATAATATCAAGTTTAGTAAATTCTCACTCATTAAAAAATGCCCAAATATATATATAAACCAATTCTTATAAGATTAATATATATTAATTTGGAGATCCCCTTATTAAATAAAAGCAAGAAAAGAAAAAGAAAAAGTATGCAAACTATAAATAACAGTCTTGGATCAATACATATAATATGATCCTTGTTTATAGGTCCAAGAAAAATGATCAACAATTTTGCAAGATTTAATTAGGGGCCTGATTAAAAAGATTAATTGCACCATTAAATTTCCCCCTCTGCAAACTATATACTTATTATCTAATAATCAACTAATAAATTAATTAATTAATTAATTAAAAAGTGTTGTTCAGTTTAATAAGATTGAAGTTGAATTGCATGTAATGATATGTAAAAAAATAAAAATTTAATTAATTAAGTGAATTAAATTATATTATATCAAACATATAATTTAGATTAAAAGACGTGAAGTCAAAAAAATAAAATCAATGCAGAATGAAAAGCAATCCTTTCCTTAATTTATAAAATCAAATAATAATTATAATTAAGGAAATTAACAAGATTGCATGTACCAAAATTATATCTCATTATTGAAGAATCTCAAACAACACAAGGGTTACTAATTACTATAGAGTAACATCACAATTTGCTATTTTTTTTTTTATAGAAAAAAGGCTTCTCCTACATGATTTTCATATATTGTATTGTAACTAAATACTTGAGAAATTTCAAATTGACCTCTCTTATATATATAGATATACATGGGGATTCACAGCCATACCTTTTGTCTCCCCTCACTTGAAGCAACATTCAGATTCTTCATCAATGGCAAAGACTAATAGGCACGAAAAATTTGTCGGTTGCAACCCATCTAGCATTTGTTCAATGAGTACTTCACACACATAAATTGATTCATTTCAAGACTTGAATTAATTAAGAACTCTATCGTTGATAGACCTTGAACCGATAGTAGCTTTTTGTAAGTAATTTCATTCTAATTGATGGAAAAAATAAATTTAGATTTTTGACATTGTTATTATGGCTCAAGACACATATAACAAGAGAAGTGAAAAACAAGAAATTTAGAATAAAAGAAAAGTTGAGAGAAGATGGAAACATATCAACCAACAATATCTAAACACTTTCAATCAATAATTTAAATAGTGATCCAAAACTATAATTAATAAAAAAAAATAAACTCTCAACCAATCAGATAATATCAATTCTCTCTTCCTCATTTTTATTGCTCAAGTTTGATTAGTCATAATAATAGCGAAATAAATGGTTTTCCTTTTAAAGACTAGAAATAAAGAAATTTTCTTTTAATTAATTAATCAAAGAAGGAGACATTTTCATTTGAAATGGTGCTATAATCAGTACCACTAGTTGGCTGATGAGTGTAAATGGAAGAAGAAGAGGAAGTAGGAGGAGGTGGTGGTGGCGGCGGCGGCGGCGGCGGAGTTAGGGATGGAGGTGGAGTAGCAACAGAAACAGCCCCAGAAGAAAGCAAAGCTACATGAGGATGATGAGAATGTAAAATATTTGCTTCTCTATATTTGTATTTGAGTATTTCAGCCCTTACTGCATTAAGTTCAGCTTGTAAAGATTGAACTTGTTGTTGTAAAGCTGAAATTGCACCCATGCACCCATAAACTGGATCTCTTAGCCTCACATTTGCCTCATAAACAAGACTATTTGCTGCATCAGCTCTTTGGTTCTCAGGTACTTCCTGAAATAAAATACATATAAACCATAAGGTTCAAGATTCAAGAACAAGAACATGATCTTATTAATTATATTCAAGAACAAGGACTTGATCACATTTTTCAAGAGTAAGAACTTTATCATAATTGAAGAACAAGAACTTGATAATATTTCAAGAACAAGAAATTGATTATAATAATAGAGAATTTTGACAAGGTTTTGGTGATTATAATTGTATACATATACCATTAACATCTTTGAGACATTGCTGGCACCAAAAACTTTGTGAACAGAAGCAAACTTTTGGGGTTCGTGAGGGGAAAAATATGGAGAAAAAGGACATTCTTGAGCACATCTTCTTCTCAAAAGCTTACAAGCAGCACAAGGAGTGATTGTATTTAGGGTTCCTGGAGGACCCAACATGTGTCTTCTTCCCATTTGAGATGAGGCATCTGCTTCTCTCTTTATCTTCTTGCCTATCTCATCAAATCTCTCCCTAATAATTTAACATATAATATAATAAAAATAATTAAAACTAATGAAAATTAAATATTAATTAGCAACTACAGTAGCTATTAGTGTTAGTTATAGAGACTCATCAACATGGTTAGATAAAGAAAAATCTATATATAACCAAAATAATGAAAAAAAAAAGATTAGTAGCTAGAAAACTAGGGTTATAGGCATATATATCTTTACCTTTCTCTTGACATTCAGGCATGCTCTCTCTAGTTATGGAAATGGAATTTGCAAAGAGAGAGAGAGAGAGAGAGAGAGATTGAAGAGAAGAAAGAAAGGAGAAATAAGAAGAGGGAAGAGAGTGCTTAAAAGGCAAGATAAAAGGGAAAGTGGACCAATATATGCTTATATTATATACATAAATATATATGTCATTATAATAAAGAAATAATAGACAAAAAGTATATATATTATATATGAATATAGAAAAAGAGCCCCAGATGAGAAGCTAAAATTTTGTTTCCTCAATTTTTGGCTAGTGATACCCTCTGGGCTCTGGTTTTATGTACGAGAATTTCAGCAATTATAGCTTCTTGCAGTTGCAGAGCATCAATGGAGGCTTTAGTTATTTAACTTTATAAATATGAGAGAGTCAGAGAGAACTATATAGTTAATACTCAATAGTTATGTTTTATAAATGCCAGCTCTCATCTCTGCTTCCCCACGTGTGACTTCTTAAATGTCTTTTGACTTTCTTCAAATTAATTTATAGTGTATATATATTGATTAAGCATAATCTTTTAACATGTTATTCTTTCAACTGTTATGAAAACAATATTAAACCTTCTAATTATGAAATATATAATTATTAAAAAATTATTTTATTTTAATATTTTTAATTTATTTATTATTTTAATTTTTTTTCACTTTTCTAATTTTTTTATATTTTATATTTTTTTTAAATAAAATATTATTTGAATTAAAAAATAAAATAATTAAATTAAAATATATCTAAAATAAAATTAAAACGTTTATTATGAGATAGAAAGAGTGTTAAATTAATACAGAGATTTGTATAATCGATAAAAAAAAGTTTATTATTTTTTTATTAATCATGATTTAATTTTTAAAAATTATATTATTAAAAAATAATAATATATTAACCTGAGAATTAACTTCATTGGTAAATTAACTTGTTTTTCTCTTTATTTACTAGAGTTCTATTCTTAAGGTCAACACTAAAAAAAATAATATATAAATATATAGATTAATTAAATACTTTTAGGTAAAAATATATAATATGAGCAAACTTTTATTCGAATTTATACTCGTAACCAGATGCTCCTGAAAATCAACTCTAATATTTAAGTAAAACTAATTGATCGATTTTATATATTTATAATAGATTGCTTAATTCATGCTTCCATGGCCTACATATACATGTGGTCTCTGCTTTCTTCTTAGGAGAGTTCTTAATTAATTAATATAGTGATTCAATGTATATATTAAAATGTTAGTTTTCTGTTAATTGTGTTCCTTAATTAAACAAACTATTAAAAAGCTTGAAGTGAAAAATAAGATGATGATGAACTGTACTTTGTTTTAAGGCAGGGAGACTGGGAGAGACTTGCAATTGCTAGCCATGTTAGTTTCTTGTCAATATCAAGAACCCACCTTCATTAAAAAGACTATATCTGGGATCTACCTCAAACAAAAATAATCATAATTAATTTTTATTTATTAATCAATTAATTAATATCAGCATCACCGTGTAAATACCGCAAACTAATATATAACTTCTTAATTTGAAGATGGCTATAACTAATATATTAAGAGGGTAGCTATATATATAGCAGAAATTGCAGGAGGACATTTTGAAATGTAATTAGTTCTTAATCAAAAACTTTCAAGTACATTTTTAATTAATTAAAGTAGATTTAGTCATATA
>CANXYC010608484.1:0-18689 GCA_948193065.1 Aleurites moluccanus | reverse complement strand
GCAAAATGGTCATTTCACACCCCCTTCGAGTTTTATGGAAATTAACACTATATTTAAAGGTAGAAAAGAATATTAGGACATGAAAATGATGATATTATGTTTAAATGAATAATTGTTGGAGAATTAAACCCGGTAGAAAATAATCCCTAGCAAAGCTGCTCGGTTTGGGATTTCAATTGAACTAGGGGTAGTTTAGTCTTTTCCTTTGCATTATGGACTTATATAGTGTATGCAAGCCTATGGTAACATTTTAGGCTTACTTAAATCAAACCATTGGATGAAAAGATGAAGAATTGAATGGTTGGATAACTAGGTTTCACCATTTCTATCATAAGCTCAAAGCATAGTATTACACCATTGATATTTCAAGTAGTTTTTTCCCACCCCTTCATCATTCTTCATCTTCCTTATCAAAATCACCATTCAAACTTTCTCTCTCCACCATCCAAGTTTCGGCCACCTTAAATCAAAGTCAAAACTTACTGTTTTCTTTCATTTTTTGATGGAAACTTGTTAATTCCATCATCCTAAACACAAATATATCTATAGATTCAAAGGAAAAACAAGAAAAAATGAAGAATCAAAACTTTGAAGTTTTGGAAGAACTATTTGAAAAGTAAGTGATTTTGTAATTCTTTTGGTTCAATTATGTTCTTAAGATGTTATTTGATGTTAATTAGTAACAAAAATGTGTTTTGGTTGGAAGAAATTCAAAAAGTTGGAAGAAAACCCTGATAGGAAGAAATATGAATCAAAGTACTATTTTGATGGATCTTTTTGTTCAAATGATGTGTATTTGATGTGTTTAACATCAATTATTGGTTAAATGATGGAAATAAATTGATTTGGATGAAGAACCACCTTGGCTGAAACTTGAGGTGCTTATGGATGGTTTGATGCTTTGATGTTTAATAGGTTTAAATGGTTAAATGTTATGTATTTGATGTATATTTAAGTTATATGAGTGTTGAAAAATGGATGAATGGAATGAATTCCATTTTGGCCGAACCATTTGACTTTGTTAGTTTAATGTGTTAGGCTAATGTGATTAGGAAGGAAGTGTTTGGATATGGTTAAGTGATAAAAATGATGGAAATATATAAGTTTAGATATGTAAAAGATGATTGATATAAGTATTTGGAAACTAAACATGAATATTGATGTATGTTTGATATGGAATGCTAAGATAAGTGTATATGAGTTCTTAGTATAGTATATAAGTGATGAATATGTGTAATGTAAGTTAAATGTGATGATAAATGGGTGTTTATACATAAAGGATTGGTAAATGTGTAATTGGTACAAAGTGAGGTTTATAAAGCATAGCGTGTATGCTTGATATGTTTCAATGTGTATGATATATTTTGTAATGTTTATAAGTCTTACCGGAGTGTTATATGTGAAAATAGGTGAACCGTCAAATACTCCAGCTGGGAGTGTAGAATGGCGGGCCGACTAGGGCTCGAGAGCAGTATTGGGGGACAAAGTGGTTTACTTGCATAAAAGGTGAGTCTATATATATAATCATGCATGATTTGCATCATATATGCTATAATATTTCATTTGAACTGATAAAACAGAGTTTGATATCCAAAAGTATCTACAGTGCATATTGGCTCGTAAATAAACCCTCCGAAACGACCTAAAATGACCTAAATTTTGTCTATCTATAAAATGAAATCCAGATAGCCAATTGAGCCACCACTTGGCCCAATCTTCTATTCTTGACCTAAGCTTTAAAATTTTACCTCATGGTCCACCTAAATCCTTTGGCAACATATTTAACCAGAAACTACTCAAAAATCTCAAAATGGACCCGTAACGGCGAGTGTCAGTTACGGCAGCGCAACTGGGCCCTGTCGGATATTTTTTTGACATTATCCAAATTTGTTCTATTCTTCATTGTAAATATATATATGATTATTCTATAGCTATATGAGTTATATTTATGCCATTTATACTGTTATATGCAGACACACCCATATGGTATTATAACAGGGCTACCTCGATGGTGTAGTGGGTAATTCCATCGACCGTGTGCACACTGATTTTTTATAGACCCTTGCTAGAGGGGGAGGATGTTCTCTAGCTGTAAGGTCCGATCACTCTTACGTACAGTGGATTAAGCACAAATAGTGCTGGAGTTACATAATTAAGCATGATTGTGCTATTTCAGTACAATTGTACTTTTCATTCGACCCAATTTTGTTACATCATATGTTTGTTGACTTGTACACTGGATATTTATATGGATATTTATCTGGATATTTTCATGGATTCTTATATAGATATTTACATGGATACTTACACAGATACTTGTATCACTATTTTTTTATTATCTTATATTTATTATATAGGCCATATATGGGCAATCATTGTATTATGATCATTTACTGTATTTTTATACATATGGATTCACTGAGTATTTTTATACTCACCCCTTTAGTAGTTATCATTTTTAGGTCTGCAGTGAGGCTCGTATTCCATAGGCACTTCCTATCCTTGCCGTGGAATTTTTATACTTTTGACATGTAATATTCCAGTCCCAAAAGTATATATAAATATTTATACGGTATAGAGTTTCCATGGTACTGTAAATTAAATAGGGGCATGTATATGTATGTGATTGTATGTTTATAGTTTTGTATATATATATGATGCTATGTATGGATATAGTTTGATATACAAATATATATATTGAGTTGATATTGGAGATCCAGAGGGATCATTGTTGATAGTGGTATGAGTATCGATGATGAAGTTATTAGAAGTTTTTATTGCATGTTTTACAATTGGGCATAGACCTTTTATAGAGGAAATGCTGCCCAAATTTTTTATAGAATTGTTAAGCTATTTAAGCTTGGTATTGAATTGTTTGCCATATCATATAGATAAAGGAGTTCTTCGTGGTACTGGTAGCTTAGGCAACACCCGTACCCTAGGACCGTCGTGGCGCCCAGGTTGGGTCGTGACAATTTGACTGACTTGTATGTGGGCTATAATTAGATTCAGGTCAATCCCCTGATAAGGAAAAGACAACCTTCGTCATAGAATGGGGTACCTATTACTATAGGGTCATACCATTTGGCTTAAAGAATGCTAGAGAAACCTATCAAAGGATGGCAACCACCATTTTCCATGACATGATTCATAAAGAAGTAGAAGTCTATATGGATGATATGGTGATAAAGTCTGAAATGGTGGAAGGGCACTTAAATGAATTAAGGAAATTCTTGCTTAGACTTAGGCAGTATAATCTGAAGTTGAATCCTACTAAGTGTCTTTTTGGTGCATCTTTTGGGGTGTTTTTGGGATACATGGACAATAAGAAGGGGATAGAAGTTTACCCAGCCAAGTTAAAGACAATTTTAGAAATGCCAACTCCTAAAATAGAAAAGGAGATTAGGGGTTTCTTAGGATGCTTACAGTATATCAGTCGGTTCATTGCCTAGCTAACTGACACATGCAGTCCTGTTTTCAAGTTATTAAGAAAAGGAGCTTCTAAGCAGTGGATTGATGAGTGCCTGTAAGCCTTCATGAACATTAAAGAATATCTATTAAATCCCCCTACTCTGTAACCTCCAAGGATAGGCAAACCTTTGCTTTTTTACCTATCTATAACTTAAAAAGTCATGGGTGCAATGCTCGCTCAGAACATAGCTAATTCCCACAAAGAAAATGCCATTTACTACTTAAGTAAGTGCATGCTTATACATGAACTCAAATACAACCATATTGAAAAGCTATGTCTGGCACTAGTTTGGGTGTGCCATAATTTGCAATATTATTTGGGTTTATATACCACGCATGTTATCATTAACAAGAGCCCCTTGAAATGTCTTATGGAGATACCCATTCTTGAAAGTAAAATGACATGATGGATGGCAGTTCCTGCAGCATTTGATATAAAGTATGTCGTGAGAAAGGCAATATAGGGAAGCATCATATTTGACTAGTTAGCTACAGCTCATGTGCAAAGTAATGATTCTTTCAAACCTGAATTCCTAGTTGAAGATATCATGAAAATAGGGCTAGAAGTGTGAAAAATGTAATTTGATGGTACAACTAATAGCAAAGGTTTCGGAGCAAGTGTCATTTTGGTTACACCATATGGGGATCATTTGTCCATAGTTATCAAACTTGCCTTCAAAGTAACTAATAATGAAGTTGAAAACGAGGCATGAATATGTGAGTTAGAATGCACAGTCTATATGAGAATCGATTATCTAGCTTTATATAGGGATTCCAATCTGATAATGCAGAGTCTATATGAGAATCGATTATCTAACTTTATATGGGGATTCCAAGTTGATTGTCTCCCAAGTTCTTGGTAAATGGAAGATAAAAGGAGAACGCTTAGTGCCTTACTTTTATTGAGTAAATGATCTCGCATAAAACTTCCATGAATTATCTTTCCATTATTTACCTCAAGCTAAGAATCATTTTGCTGATGCTTTGGCAACTTTGGCTTCCATGATATATATGATGGGTACAGAGATAGTCTGACCAATAGTCATTGAAGTACGACGACAACCATGGTATGATACAACTTATATGCAAATTCCGTTAACTAATGGTAAACTTTAGTTTTGGGATATATTCAATTTGATAAAAAATGAACAATATCCAAAAGGGGCATCAAAATCAAACCGTAGGACACTAAGGCAGCTAGCTAGCAACTTCATCCTGAATGGTTATATACTCTACAAAAGGGCATGGAAAAATATTCACCCCAGATGTGTAACAAAAGAATAAATTAAGTAGATCATGGAATGGGTTCATAGAGGAGAGCAAGGACATCATATGAATGGTTTTGCCTTAGCAAGGAAGATTATGAATCTAGGATACTTTTGTCCAACCATGAATAAGGATTGTGATAAATATGTACAAAGATGCCATAAGTGTCAGATTTTTGCCAAGTTACAGAAAAGACCTCCTATTCCACTACAACAAACTGCAACTCCAACTCCCTGGACATTTGTAACTTGGGGTATAGATGTCATCGGTCGCATTAGTCCAAAATCTTTGAATGGACATGAATATATCCTAGTTGCCATTGATTACTTCACAAAGTCGGTGGAAGCAGCCCCATATCAGGTGTTGAATGCTAAAAAGGTAGCACATTTCATCCATACCAATATAATCTATTGATATGGGTTACCTTTTGAGGTCATAACAAACAATGTCTCACATTTTTAGAAAGAACTAGTTATTTTGTTTAAAAGGAAAAAAATCCAGCATCACAAGTTGACCTACAGATGGGGCAGTTGAAGTAGCAAACAAGACTCTCAAGACTATCCTGCAGAAAATGATCACCAGTCACAGGAATTGGCATGAGCATCTTCCATATGCATTATAGGGATATGCAGAAAATGATCACCAGTCACAGGAATTGGCATGAGCATCTTCCATATGCATTATAGGGATATCAGACCTCTATTCTCACCCTAATGGAGGCAACTCCTTATTCTTTAGTTTATGGTATGGAAACAATTCTTCTAATTGAGATGCAAATCTGGTCTGCCAAGGTCATATGCAAAAGTTAGCTGCACGAAGCAGAATGGATCAAGGGGAATCATAATCAGCTGAAAATCATAGACAATAAGAAAATGGATGTTTTGTATCAGATTTAAGGTTATCAACAAAGGCTAGCTAGGCATTTCAACAAAAGAGTGATCGATAGAGGTTTAGAAGAAGGAAACATAGTCTTGAAGGAAATTAGAGCTCTAGCTCATGATTGAAGAGGAAATTTTTGACCTAACTGGGCTAGTCCCTATGTGCTCAAGAAGATCCTATCAGGCAGAGGAGTTATACTTATAGTTATTGATGGGAATGAATTTTCAAATCCATGTAATCTAGATCAGTTAAAAAGACACTTTGTATAATGTCAGTCAGTTTTGCAAACAGAACTACGAAGACTTGATTCTCCTAAAGAAAATAATTAAAATGTAAAAGTTTTATGAAGATACATAAGCAACCCATTTTTGGTATGGCCCAATCATTATTTTTTGTGCCAAGATTAATTGACTCTTGTTCGCTAAGTTGAAAACTTGATAAGGTAACTTAGGCAAAAATTATAGCAGCTCAGCGAGTCAAAAACTTAAAAAGGTAGCTCGGACAAAAATTAGAGCAATAATAAAAGAAATAAAAAAATAAGAAGAAATAAAGAAAAAGATGAAAAAAATAAAAACAATAATAACAAATGTCTTATTTTGGTTGTCATTGATTTGGCAAGAATTTAAAATGCATAAATCATAAATCATGTTCCATTCATCACGGTCGATATAAAAAAATAAGCTCTTGTCTCGTTTTATTCAAATCATAAAAATTTGAAGTTCAAATAAGCTAAAAAGAAAATCCCTAACTATGAGTCTTCCTCCTCTTAAGATGAATGTTATCATCATTAGAATCCTCATCATCAGTTGGTCTCCCAAAACCTCCATCAACAACTACTCTCTTAGAATCTCTATCAGTAGTTGTCTTCTTTAAATCTCTAGCGTCAACTAGCTTCTCAGAATCCCTCCCATAGATAAATCCATCCACGTCGTCTCTGTCGCTCCACTAGCTGATGTCTCTATGTCAGTCATAGGTATAGGCATGTCTTTTATCTCCATATTGGCCTCAATCTCTTTTATCAAGGTAACTCACCTAATCTTCTCAATAGGCCAAACAGAGGTAATAAACTAGGCATCATATCCCTCCAGCTTATCTAACAAGCCAACTAGTATGAAAAAAAATGTATAGACCTCTTTCAACCATTCATTTTGGCCCGAGCAATAGTATTGTCATGACCCAACCTAGGAGCCACGATGGTCCTAGGGTACGGGTGTTGCCTAAGCTACCAGTACCATGAAGAACTCAATTATCTATATGACATGACAAATAATACATTTAATCAATTCAAATAGCTTAACAATGTTATTGAAAATTGGGCAGCATCTCCTCTATATAAGGATTATGCCCAACTGTAAAACATGCATATAAGCACTTCCAATATCTCAATCAGCAATGCTCATATCTCTATCAACAATGATCCCTCTGGATCTCTAATAACAACTCAATACATATATCTAAATATATCAACTATATATATACACATCCATATGATATTATAACAAGGCTATTTCGATGGTGTAGAGGGTAAATCCATCGACTGTGTGCACACGGGTGTTTCTGGGACCATTGCTAGGGAGGGATGTTATATTCTCTAGTCATAAAGGCTGATCCCCCTTATGTGAAGTGGATGGTGCACTTTATGATAATGCTGGTGTATTAATTTACAGATAGTGCAATTGTACTTTAACATGATCCAAATCCTGTTATATCATATGTGTATTGGCTAATACTCTAGATACTTATGGATACATATATAAATACTTATATGAATATTATATGGATATTTATATGGATTCTTATATATATATGGATAGATATATGGATACTTGTTATATTCTTTACTTGTTATCTCATATTGATTCTATAGGCCATATATGGGCAAACATGGTATTATGATCATCTATTGCATTTTTATACATATGGATTTCACTGAGTATTTTTATACTCACCCCTTTAGTGGTTTATGATTTTCAGATCTGCAGTGAGGCACGAATTCCATTGGCACCTTCTATCCTCGCCGTGGAATCTTGATACATTGTAGATGTAATATTCCAATCTCAAAAGTATATGTAAATATTTGTATAGTATAGAGGTTCCATGATACTGTAATATAAGGAGTGACATATTTATATATGTGTTTATATTTCTTATAGTATTGCATATGTATTGTGATATGGATGTGTATATATATAGTTGATATATTCAGATATATGTATTGAGTTGTTATTGGAGATCCAGAGGGATCATTGTTGATAGAGATATGAGCATTGCTGATTGAGATATTGGAAGTGCTTATATGTATGTTTTACAGCTGGGCATAATCCTTATATAGAGGAGATGCTGCCCAATTTTCAATATCATCGTTAAGCTATTTGAATTTATTAAATGCATTGTTTGTCATGTCATATAGATAATTAGGTTTTTCGTGATACTGGTAGCTTAGGCAACACCCGTACCCTAGGACCGTCGCAGCTCCTAGGTTGGGTAGTGACAAGTACCAGTGATCAAGGATGTATGAAAAATAACCCCATCAGGTCGAATACCTTCAGACTTGTCCATTTGCCTCAAAATCCTAGTTTCTTGATAAAAGGTGGTCAACCCCATGCCTATCAAATAAACCATCCTATAGCCATAGCTCAACGTGATGAAGGAGCTAATCCCATAACATGGGAAGTACTATAGAAAACCCTCTGGATCTAACTCCAAAAGCCAAGCAGTTCACTCATTCTGAGAATCAATCGAATCAAGGCCCTGCGCATTTGGTACCTAGCAGCATAATAGGATAGCCTATCTAGAGGACCCACTACCAGAAGATAATCCTTTAACCAGACCTAAGTCATTTTAAAAGCAAAAGTAAAGAATCAAGAATGGAATCTAAGCAAAAAAAAAAAAAAAGAGCCAATGAAAGAGGAAGTTTTGTACCTGAAAGATGACTGGGTTCACTGACTAAGATCCCTCAACTCTGTAGTTAGCATCCAATCTAAGAAGGGACTCAACCAGAAGCAGACTCATAATAGAATATCTCTACTTTATCTGAGCAACCAACTCCACTATCTGTATATCTCTCCAATCAGAAGAACTGAAAAATAAACATCCAGCTGTCAGACAGAAGACCATAGCTTGTATCTTGAATTTTTATCTATAAGGGTCCTCAAGATTCTGACACTTTGCAATCACTGCAGTAAGGTTAACATGATCATCCTGAACTATGGAACTAGCTATGTCATGACCTAAACCCAGTAGCCTCCTAAAAGGAAGAAAATGGTCAAACTGTGTTATGGAATAGCTAAAGCAACATCTAGATTACTGCCCAGAATAACACTGAATTCTTCAAAAGTAGGACACATCTCCTCTATACTAACTCCAAAGCAGAAAACATGCTCAACTGGGTCCCAAAAGTTCAGACAAGCATTTATGAAGTCCCAGTCTACTTTCACACCTTTCAGGGTCAAAATAGAGTTGATCCCATACCTTTCTAAATCAATCTCGTCAACCTTTGTCTAGGTTCTTCGTCCATAGGAACATGTAGTGGCTAAAGTAGGTCTCTATGAGAAAGAGTATTAGCTTTGAAATAAGAGAAAAGTGTAAGGAAAATGCTGGAAAGAAAAAGAGTCAGTTAGAATGAATTTTGTGCAAAGAATCATGCTTTAAATAAACAAAAATCACACAAAATCATACCAGGATGTTGATGCCACTGCCCTTCTTTCCTGGCAGTACTTTGCCTAGCTCGCGGCTCTGCCAATTGCTCCACAACACTTTGGCGACAGCACGACTTCACTCTGGCTGCAACACCACTTCACTCTGGCTATAGAACCACTTCTCTCTAGCGGCAACTCCTCTATTGGTCGGTGGTAACCCTCATTCTTATCGGTGGCAGTCCCATTTTTAGGGTTTTCAGCTAAGAAACTTCAAAAAGAGATTCCTAGAGCATTTTAGAACATACATTTCATAAATTTTAGCATGATTTTGCATTAAAATGGCATAGTTTTTACATAAAAATATTAGTTGCATAAATATCCATCTAGGTAGGAGGGAACATAACCACTACAACATGTATCCAACATCTATAAAGCATAAAAACATTAGCATTTGTATATCTCAAAAGTTCAGAAAGAGGAACAAAAAGCTTAAGTTAGCCTAAGGTCTCAATTTCTCCTTTGACAACGATGGGCATCCTCACACTGAGGGGGTTGTCTATTGGAAATCTCCAGCTAGATTAATAAAGAAGTAATGTCCATCTCCAACCAGCATCCTATCTAATGAGTCTGCTGAGTATAACCATCTAGAATTTGCATCAGAAACACAAGCAGCATAAGCACAAAATTGCCAAAGGATAATTTCCAGAGGCAAAAGAGTTTAAAACTCATACCATAACAATTTCAAGAAAATCTAGTGTCAATGGGTGGACGACATCAAGAACATGGTAGATCCTCATTTGCCTGTTAGCTTCAATGTAAGGAATCTCTCCAGTAATCTCCAATAAATGGTTGAAGGCAACCTTATCTCTGTTTCCCACACTAGAGTTAAGATGTCTAGCTACTAAAGGAGTCATGGTAGATGCCCCTACACAAATACCCATTGGGGGAGTGTCAGTTTGAGCTCTTGGGTCAGCTCTAGCTGAAGAAGGACATGCACCAACAGAGCGCGTAGAAAGATGATGTAGATCTCCAATAGGGCCGATCAAGTGAGTCTAGTAAAACTCAAGATAAGAAATCTCAGTCTTGAGGAATAGAGCAACGGGCAACCCAACATAAGAATCATTCATAGCACGAATGTCAGAATCCCATCTCATATCAATCAAAGGATGCCTTGGAGTGATAGAATGTCCAACCATTTGAATCTTGACTCTCTCTCCCAGATAGTACAGATTGTAGTATAGAGAGTGAAAGAGTAGCCGAGTAAATGACAGTGAGAAACAAGAATGCAGCGTAACTAGCATTAGCTATATCCTGTTGCAAAAGGAGTCGACTACATATGCACAAGCAATTTATGATCAATATTTCAAAACATAATTGAAAAGTTGAAGAAAGGAAACAATAAATATCTGAGAAGGATCAAGATTACAAAAAAATGCTTAAATAGTGTGAAAGTCAGGCCTCAGTGGCTCTATCCTATGTTCTATGTTCCACCTGATGCAAATAGGAAACACATCAAGCATGGGAGCATCCAACACAGGGACAAGTGTGGGAAAAATACTTATAAGCTTAGAGCTGACAAAGTGATAAAAGAGTCAGGCAAACAAACAGTTATAACAAACAACAATCTGAAAATAGGTTCAAAATAGAAATATACCTCCCAAATAAAGAAAGTCTCTCCAAATGACGAAAAGACTCCTCGAGATAAATCAGTTATCTCCCGATACATGATGCTCAAAATGGCTCCCGCCCAATCATATGTCTCAAGCTGTGACAAATCTAGTAAGTTAGGAAGAATGTTAACATCAACTGTGTCTCGACAAGTATGAGCGAAGGTGCAACCCTCTAAAATCAGCATCATAAGGCAAGCAACGGGCTTAGCCTTTTGAAATACTCCAACAAAAAGCTCAATGTCTCTCATATGTGCCTATATCTAGATGCATGTAACTGAACTGTAATCCCAGGAAAGACTATGTCCTAAAAGTCTCTCCATCTCCTCAGGAGAAAATGAAACTCGCTAATCAGAATGGAGCTCAAGTGGGCTAGAACTAAAGCACAATCCAGTCATCATGCTTATATCCATAAGAGTTGCAGTCAACTCACCTCATGGAAAGTAAAGGTATTGATGGTATCCTACCACTACTCAGCCAATGCATTAATCAAGGCAATGTTACTCTCAGAAGGAGGTGTAAGTCCTAGAAAAGACACAAACTTCTTCGTATCAATAAGATCTCTCAATATACCAAGACCTATGTATCATGACCCACTTTTGGGCTGCAATGGTCCTAAGACATGGAAAGACCTAAAGTCACCGGAAACCTGTAGAATCCATTAACAATCCAATTATCAATCATTCTTACTTTAACTCATTCATTAACTCTCAAATTCTATTTATTACTTATTAACTTTTCAAAAATTTTGCTAGAGTTTTCTTTGTAACTTTAACCTTATTCTTAACCTAAAATCGGGTCTTTTAAAAATTACACTGTCTACACAAAATAATATTTTGTACTCCCAATAATTTGTGTTCCTTATACTCTTAACTTCATAGTTTCATAGACATACATATCAATTCTAATTCTCTTTCAAAACATATGAATTTCATTTTAACGTCACTTAAATGTCAATTACTTCACTGTTCATATATTACTATAGTACTTAATTATCTAATTATACACAGTACCATGGAGCTTTAAGAGTTGACACTTATGACCTTTAGTGAATAAAACTCTACCTCAATCTACTTGATGTCCCAAATCGAAAAACAAATTGATTTGGAATCAGCCTTCACTATCTCATCATTGTAAAAATTAAAAATCACAATAGGGTGAGTATAAAAATACTCAGTGAGCATGTATACATCATTAAACAGGTGATATAAGCATATAATAACAAAAGATATCAATGGAAAGTAATAAGATATAAGCTTGGAATCAATGAATAAGTAAACAATTCTCGTATCATGTAGATAAGATAGATAATAGGCCATGAACACATGTAAACTTATATAATCTCATATCATGTACATAAGGCTGATCAGGCCCTATGGCTAAGACAGTTAACCCTACCTAGCTAGGATATCATGTAAAATCAATGTGCACATTGTTGACAGTATTTACCCGCTACCCCGTCGGTGAGGAAGCTCTGTCAAATCCACATATTACCAAGCCAATAGATTTCAATAACAATATCATGTATTTATTATGAATATTATGGTACAATGGCTTTCGATTCGATACACATGGGCTTACTTGTCAATCAATTTCAAGCCATTTCATTAATTACGTATTGGTTTCTTTATTCGATACAAAGGTAGTTATTCAACAATAAATATCATGGTATACGATTAAGCATTTGGTGTGCTTACTTTTAAAAATATTTGGATATATGATCAATCAAGAACAATATCATAGTTTGGTTTTTGATGTGAACAAATATAATAGGCATTGCAAATATCAATAATAATCCATAGATATGGATCATTTTAATCTTGAAGAAAATCAAAGGATAATCAATTTCAATAATATGATGATATTCAATCAAGAAGGAAATATGTTCATTGGGTCAACAAATTGATATATGGATATGCATAATGATGTATATATTACTCACTTCATTGAGCACTTCCTATTGCATTTTACTTATTACTTTCGTTTCCAATTCCATTTCCTTGGTTCATTGCTCACATGCTCATGGTACTCATCACTATCTTTCATTCATTCTTAACTCTATATATTCAATTAATTTCCATTTAGATACTATTTAATATAGAATTACATTAATTACACTTATAGTTAAGAAATTCCTAAATTTTCTAAATTACTAAGGTTTTTTTGTGTAATATTTCATACTGGCAGCCTATGTTCCTTAATCCATATTTCTTTCTACATTTATCCAATTGCTTCAATTCTTATACCTACTTAAACTAGACATATCAAGCTTTAACATATCCAAAATTCACATTAATCCCATGGATATACAATTTATGATGTCAATTTAAACTTAGGCTTATAACTAGCCCTGCTGCCCTGCATTCTGCCTACAATCTTATTCTGACAATTTGTACTATTTTGTCTCATAACTCAATCTATACTTATCCTATTACTTCAATTCCTCTTCCTATTGAAAATAGACATATAATATTATAACATATCCAAATTTCAGAATATTTGGATTACTATAAAATTATTAGTGAATTTTCAAAATTAAACTACTGCCTTGAAATCTCTACCCAAATAAATCCTATTTCCATGCCTATAATTAATTCTATATTCATCCAATTACAAAAAAAATTTTACAATCATTTATATCACATTTAAATAAACATTTTTCATGTTTAACACTTTCTCTAATTCAGAATTTAATATTCTCATATTAATAGAGTTCAGTAGCCTATATTTTATTTATCAGTCAATCCAAGTAGATTATACTTATGACCTAATATATCATAAAAATCAAATCCAATTTAAAAATACTTTTATAAGATTATATACGAGACATAAATGAACACTTTTTATGTTGAACATTTCTTCTAATTATGTCTCTATCATTATTTACAATAAAAATACAGTAGTATTTTTCAGAAAATCTAATTCCAAGTCAATTATAGTTTTTACTCAATAACTTTTTTCTCACTTTGAATTTTACAAATTTCTTTTACAACCATCTAATTAACATATTTATCTACAACTTTCATGTTTTGTTTGTCCTTAAATTCATGCATTAAATTTTCAAAATATTAGCCATAAATTACTGCCTCAAATCAGATTTCAGAAACTATATAAACCCTAACTCATTCTTTACATTTTTAGCTTAATTATCTCAATTATTTGCCAACTCAAATCTTAAAACTCTTAAATTAAACTAAAAATTGAAGTTTAAGAAATTTACCTATTACAAAGTTTCTTTCCTTTAGAACTTCATTTGATTCTATTTAAACTTCTACCTCCAATTCTTTAAATCCCACCTTAGATGTTTGGAACCCACTAAAATTATATTAACTAGATAGAATTTATGAAGAAAATAAAAGAAAACTTTGAGTTTGTGAAGGGGAATAACTTACTGCCAAAAGAAGAGAAAAAATTAAAGTATTATTTTTTTTTCTTTATATTCCGATTATATATATATATATATAGTTATTAAAAAAAATTAATGATAAGAATGAAAAAAATACAAGATTGAAAAGTAGTCAAGTGGTGGCTTAAGATTTTCTTGAAATTTTTTTATTTACAAATTCAAATATTACTTCGACATTTACATGACCATGTGGTCGGATTTGATGATAATAAATAGCTATCATCTTGACTTTTGTTTGCTTAGATAATTATAAGAAATAATAATTTATTTTATCAAATAAAAAAATTATTTATAATTTAGCATATATTAAAAATGTAATATATATCATATATAAAATAATCAACCAACACTTGATTAAAAATGACTAACATCGCCAGTCCACTTTTAGAAAATTTTGAACGAATTTTTGACTTTTACATATAGAAAATAATGGTAGTAATGATGATGGTGGTCTCAAATTCTACTTAAATGTAAAATTTCCTTTTACTCCTTAAATTTTCCTAATTCAATGCAAATAAATCTTTATTCTTTTCTATTAATTTTTGTTCATTTTCTTTTATTAAATTCACACATTTGATAGTTCCTAATCTTTCAATTTTTGACAGTTCAATATTTTTTTCTAAGACAGTTCTATAATTGCTAAACAGTTTCTACCTATGCAGTTCACTTAAATGTAGTATGTTTTTATAGGGTGTTACACTATATTTCTTGCTATATAAGCTAGGTTTGACCTACCTTCCCTATTCCTAAGGTAGCATGCTAAAGCAAAAAAAAAAATTGAATAAATAAAAAATATGGTGCATAAAAGAAAGAAAAAATACCTTTATCCTGCCATCCCAGAAGATGTGTTCCTCAAGCTCCTATAGCAGATTCTCGGGATTTTCATTCTCTCACGGGGCCTTCTAGTTTCTGAGTCATAACCCGTTTCTATATTGCAACGATCCTAGGATGGAGGAGATGCCAATGGCGATCGGCACCCATAGAACCCAGTATCACATGCATAATCTATAACCATCAATTAATTATTCATTTTACTTAATTACTATTCATTATGTCATTCTGTAATTTTTTCTGTAATTTAATGCAATTGGCTGTAATAGTCATTATATCATACCACATGATCATCATATATCTCATAATATCATCACATACATATAAATGTTCATATCCTAACTATCCCATACATACCCTATGGAGCATCTAGATTATGAACATCAAAAATATAAAATTCATAAAATATTCATCAATGACAGCAAGCAGAAATCCTCGAATGATAGACAACGGGATTCTGCAATCTACTCCTCTCTTGAAATAGTCAAACAAAGAAAAAATGAGTATATAAGATACTCAGTGAATCTATATGCATCACAAGTCAAATAGGATGGAACAATTATATATATATATATATATATATATGATAAAGGAACAATGGAACAATATCAATCACGTTGGTTTACATAATCAGTATCAGTGACTGACAGGAATATCAATGGTCATATCAAAGGTATGGAATCATATGGTAAGACAGATATAAGGCCCTGTAACACGGAGACTATATGTAATCACACAGTCGATCACATATCAAGCATAAGACTGATCAGGTCCTATGGCCGGGACCAATAACCCTTCCTAGCTAAGGCATCAATATCAATGTGCACATTGCCGACGGTATGTATCCACTACCCTGTCGGAGTGGCAACTCTGTCAAACCACATTTAGGTTAATTCAAATGAACATCATATCAATAGACACCATTATGCAATAATAGTATGATCATTGTCAATAAACTCAATATCTTTCAAATCAAATGGTATTTGAATCAAAGTTATTGCAATATACAATATACAATCAAGGATAAGGGTTATGGTACACAACAAAGGTATGGAACAATGGTTGATTCGACAAAGGAAATCGGTAGGCCAATTGGTATGCCAATGTCGCTGGTAATGATGGCATTCAAATGATAGGCCTATAGGATATAAAGCAATAGGCTAATAACAAAAACAACTATGTATTTAATCAAACACTTGGTGGGCACAAATTGGCAAGCCAATAGGTTAGGTTATAGTGCAAGTTTGCCTTGCCCATTTCAATCAACAACAAACCACATTGGCAACAACACAATAGGTATCAAATAAGCAAAATTAAACAACATAAAATGGATCAAATTGGCTAAGGAAACATGAAGAAAAACAAGCAAAAATATAAAGGGGTGAATAGTGATTTCAATTCGGCCAAAAACCAACTTCCACATATGGTTTCCAATTTCAATTTTAGAGCATTAGGCATGTTTGTTGATGCATATAAGACTCACCTAAGCCTTCTAATTGCTTTGAAAAATGGATTTCCACCCAAATTCTTCAATGGAGGCAAATAGGTCAACCTTGGCAAAACTTGAACTCTACACCAAATAATCCATCAATTAGTTACCTAAATACTTCCAATTGACATATTCTAACATTAATTAACATTAACTAACATTAATTCATCAAGCTCATTCAAACAACTTCAAATAGGTTAAGCCATTTAGGGTTTTCTATCAAAATGCATCAATTGATGCAATCTAACCTAAAACCCATTCAATTCAACCTTAATATCATCTAAATAAACCATTAAAACAAACAAAATAACCTTCTTACCTTGATGGAGATTCCACCCGAAATATTGATGAAATTTTTCCTTGAAATCGATGAAATTTCTTACGAATAGCTTAATTCAGAGTTATAAAGGAAACTCTGTCATTTTTTCTGTATGAATGTTATGATGATTTAAAAAAAATTATCACCTAAAATGTATCACAGGTTAAGTAATGATTGTAAAAGTTAAGTTAACGTAAAAGCATAGGTTCTTCGAGGTACTGGTTGCCTTGGCATTACCCGTACCCTAGTACCGTCATGGTCTAAAATTA
The DNA here is from genome assembly GCA_948193065.1 of Aleurites moluccanus. Classification (NCBI taxonomy): domain Eukaryota; kingdom Viridiplantae; phylum Streptophyta; class Magnoliopsida; order Malpighiales; family Euphorbiaceae; genus Aleurites; species Aleurites moluccanus. The sequence goes on along the minus strand of CANXYC010608484.1, from coordinate 1,454 downwards.
GGCCATGACAAATTTGGTATTAGAGCTAAAGGTTTAGTAAACCTGTGATGTTATATGTCAGTAATAGAGTATATACCAAGGAACATAGGATTTTGTGTATCGTCTAAGTTAGATGTTATCTTTGTTGTTTGAAATTATGCGAATCTATAGTATGAAAATTCCTTTATGTTATATGAAAGGTTATTTATTTAAATATACACGGAGATATGTTAAGGAGTGTGAATAAAGGTGATATACCTGATATGGAGGGTCAGCATAGGGCTGATAGTGGAGAGCCGGAGGTAGGCACTGATATTTCTATTCAGGCAGAGGGTAGTAGTATTGATGAGACTGCATTGAGATAGGAAATGCAGGATTTTAGACGGCAAATGTTAAGAAGGAATCAGGAAATGATGCAAATGCTGCAAGCACACATAGCAGCACAGGCAGCTGCAGTACCACAGCCACCACCACCTTTTCAGCCTATTGTACAACTTGAGGTACCACCAGCACTAGAGAGGGTACTAGTTGAACAGAAAAGGGTAAGAAACAACAAAATCATACCTAAAGGTGGTTTCAGTATCTCTAAATTTTTGAAATTACAGCTACCTACCTATTCTGGGAAGTATGGTACAGACCCCAGTGACTTCATTAAGAGGGTAGATAGGGTTGTCAGAAAGCTCCCATGTTCAGTTGCCAGGATTATTGAGCTGGTAGGCTTGTTAATTATGAGGGATGCCTCTGTATGGTTTGATGAGCACATTGATGCCAACATCCATGGTAATGACTCGATCACCTGGGAAGAGTTGAAACAGAAACTGATGGATAAATTTCTACAAGCAGGGATTAGAGACAAGAATATTATGAGGTTTAAACAGCTTAAACAGGGAAATCTCAGTATGACTGACTATGCCAGAGAGTTCAGGAGACTGAGCAAATATGCTAGACAGATAGCACCTACAGAGGCAGATATGATTGGCCATTTCAGAAGAGGTCTGCATGCTTCACTGCATAACATACTGTTAGCTGGATAGTATACTACTTTGGGGAAGATTATTGATGCAGCTGCTCAAATGGATACAAAATATAAAAAGGAAAGAACAAAGAAAGATATCAGAAAGAGGAGCAGAGGGGGAGAGTTCCCTAGATATGGAGAGGGATCATTCCAGACTGGTATGGCTAGGCCTACTCAGAGGTAGTTTTAGACACCCTTAGCACAGAGCCAGAGGAGGGATGTTTCTAGGGGCGACAGGATGAGACCACCTATCCCAGCATATTCTAGAGGATCCAGTAGACCAGTGCAACAGATTCTAGAGATACCACTATGTGAGTACTGTGGAAAGAGGCATGCTGGTGAATGTAGGGCCAGAGCAGGATCATGTTTTAAATGTGGGCAGTTTGGCCATTTTCTAAGGGAGTGTCCTATGAGAGCTCCACAACAGACTAGTTCAGTGGCATCTCAGCCTACTGTACAG